>KZ451980.1:5805247-5842241 GCA_002786265.1 Apostasia shenzhenica
AGCCTGTTATGTCTAGTCACTTCTAGCCGAGTAACTTATGACCTTAGCAACGGCCCAATCAATGCCTGCAGATGGCTAGTATGTAACTCCTGTACGATGTGTCAGCGGTCATGTCCTGTCGGCGGGAAAACCGCGTTTTCCTCAGAGAAGTACAATCTTCCAACGGTCAGATGTTGCGTCGGGGCTTTGCTCTTCGACATCTTCTTCGGCGTCTGCTCTTCGGGATGATACTCCTTCTGTTCGACTTGGGTGCCTTGCTCACGTGGAGATCATGTGAGTGACCACGTGGACGGCTCAGATGGAGGCGCGAATCCAATTACAACATAAATGCTAGCAAAGATTGAGTTTTGGGTATGATTAACCACTATTTGAGATAAACTAAAATGTGGAAGCGGAGAGAGAATTAATTGGAAGAGAGAAAGTACATTTACAGTTATTGTAATTAATTTGTAAAGACCTACTAGTCACCATTTGTAAAGGCATGTGGTTCTTAATCAGTCAAGCATTTAAAATGTAGGGTGATATATATAAATAATTAATTTTAAAAATTAAATGAGTAACTCAAGGATAAAACCAGAAATAAGGCCAACAAAAAGCAAATTGCTAATGCCCCTCCCGACAGTAATTATACACCCGAATTTACGACAGACCAGGTTAGTTATTATCATTGTTTTATGCATATGCCTTATTTATTTTTAAAAAAAGTAATATCAATTAGGAAAAAAAACTAAAAACAATCAATGAAGCAAATTGAATTCTTACATTTTATTTTATATAGATATTTGAAAGTAGAGAAGATATGATAAATTGGGCAAAAACAGTTGGTCTGGAAAATGGTATTGTGGTAAAAAGGAATATGGGACAAGAAAATGTGAATGTTCATTCGAGCTACGAGGCATACTAATACCTCCAAAAGGTGTGAAGTGGGGTTTAAGGATTGTCTGTGGTTTCCATAACCATCTAGCTGCAGAATCTATGGATGACCATGAGTACCCGTCTAGGTTGAAACCAATAGAAAAATAATTTGTGCTCGACATGGCCAATAGCACTGCACCCCGTGAAATTCTTAGTATTTTGAAGCAAAGAGACCCGTCAAACACTACGGGGATCAAAAGTATTTACAATGTCATTCTCATAAACAAATTCGCCAAATGGGGGGCCTAAATCAAGTTCAGTATGTCTTGGAGCAATTAATTAAGAAAAACTACCTCCATGATTACTGTACAAATCCAGACAGCAACGAAATCACGGATATTCTTTGGGTTCATCCAAAAAGTCTGGCGCTTTCTGTCAACTTTCCATCCGTGTTGATCATTGATGCCACATATAAGATCAATGAGTATCGGTCACCACTATTGGAGGTTGTGGGTATCGCATCTACAATGCGAACTTACTTGCTTATGTTCGCATATCTTAGTAATGAGAGGGAAGAGCAATTAACATGGGCATTAGGTATCTTAAAAAAGTGGATGCTTGAAAAGGGGCATCGTTGCCATAGGTGTTTGTTTTAGATCGGGATATGACACTTATTAATGCCATTGAAATATATTTTCTCATGGCACATCACATCCTTTGTATTTGGCACATAAACCAGTGCGTAATGAAAAAATGCAGGCCTATGCTTGGTCTAGAGTGGAACCGGTTTAATGCGTTATGGCACTCGCTCGTTAATTCATCGACACAGTGGTCTTACCATCAGAAGTGGGAAGTCATGCGAGAAGTATAGACGATTCCAGGGTGCCCTAAATTACCTTTGGGAGACAAGGCTACACTCTTACAAGGAGCGGTTTATTTCAGCATGGATTGATACATGTATGCACCTCGGGAGCAATTCAAGTCAAAGGTATAGTCACTTTATAACTTTAAATATTGTATTATTTAAATTCTGTTTATTATTAAAATAGAATGCATTTTTCTATTACAAAGCGGAAGGGCTTAAGATGTATTTGGGAGATACCATGTCATCTCTGAAAACATATTTTGAAAAAATACACAAGATGTTAATAAATCAGTTCAGAGAAATTCAAAAGTCGTTCGAGAGATCTCTCAACATTCCACGTCATACACATTTACATGACGACAATTTTTTGTCAAGTGAGATGTCGAATTTCATTAGAGGCAATAGAGTTTATTTATGCTGAGCTGAAATGTGCTGAGGAAGCATGTCACGAACTAGCCGGCACATACAACTATTCAATCAAAATAATATACGGATTGCCATGCAAGCATGATATTGCACATTATCGGTACTTTTTCATTCCAATTCCGATACAGAGTATCAACGCTCATTGGAGGAGGTTGTCTATGCACGTACATGGGTACCATGACGACGGAGCACGAGCCAATAGGACATCTCAAGTTGTTGAGATATTAGATGGGATGGATCCACAAATGCGAGAGCATATGATAGATCGATTTTTTGATATGGCGGATCCATCTCAAAGCACAGTTCGAGCACCTTCGTATAAAACAGAACATAGAGGCCGACCTACAGGCAAAGATGAGCAAAGCAGACATCACATACCTTCTTTTGCAGATATAATCACTTCAGGATCTAGGGCCACTCAAACAAATGCAACGTCTCGAACGAGAGGACGTGGGAGGGGGTTCGCAATACTCAGTCGACCCATGATCACTCTCCAATTCCACCCATCCGTGATACCTACATTGAGCAATTACCTGTGGTTATGCAGCGTCATATTTCTCATACTGTTGACGTTGAACTTGATGGTCACTATGGATTTAGGGCGATAGCCGCACTAATCGGGTATGGTGAAGAAGGTTAGTTTCAAGTACGATACGATTTTATGGAGGAGATTCAACAAAATAAGCGTCAATATGATCAGCTTTATTCAGATCAGGAAATGACAGACAATCTATTATTTTTATTAGACTATTTCGGACAGCCGACACCAAAGAGGCATTGGATGGAGTCTATGACTTTGGGAATTGTCATTGCATCAAGGTACAACCTTGTACTGCATACATTTGGTCAGAATAATTGGAGTTGTTTTACTCACTTACCATTAAGATCCCCTTCAGTTCCAGACCAAGAGCGTCGGGAAATAGCTATCGCCCATGTTGGCCGACACTTCGTACAAGTGTTTTTACACCATCATTACCATGTACCACCCTTTCCAACGTGGTGGTAGAATCATTCATCTGACGAAGCTAAAGGATGGGCAGCTCGTTATAGGACACGTGTTAATTTGTGGTATGAAATAACGGGTACAGGACCTAACGGTCCAGGTGCAGAATTTGGAGGAAATATTGATTAGAATTTGTATTTTCATATTTTGGTGTATCTTTTTTTGTATTATTGCATGTACTCAGCTCTGTTTGGTAATAAGAAAAAAAAAAAGATTTGGTTGGAATTTTTAGTGATTTTTGAAAAATGTGTATGATGTGAAATAAAGTAAGTTGATTATATTAAAAATTGTGTATGATGTGAAATAAAGTTGATTGATTTATTGAGAATTGTGTTGGATGTGAAATAAAGTGATTGTTTAATGTTTGAATTTTTGTGAGATGAGATATAAAATAATTTTTTAAGTTTTTTTAAAATAAATTTAATATTTTGGCTATAGTTAATTTTAGCCATGATTTTTAGTTCATTGCCAAACAGGGCCTTAGTCTCTTCCCTAAACATGGCTAAAATAATATTGAGTTTGTTTTGAAAAATATGTTTGTTTGCAAGTTATATATATAATCGCTTTTGCCACAAATGAAAAATTATTGCCAAAAAAAAAAAGAATTATTTCTATTTTAAATAAATTAATAAAGAACAAAAAAAACAAAAATAAAAGACAAAAAATAAGTAAATCAAAAACTATTATAAATAAAAGACAAAAAAATTTAAAGTATAAATCTAATAATAAAATATTTAATATTAAAAAATAAAAAGATAAAAAGGATCTAAAGAATATTAAATAAATAGAGTAGAAAAAAATATTAAAAAATAATAATTAAATTAAATAAAAAATAGTAATTAATTAAAATAAGTGGGGGTAAAATGGTAAATTGGGGGGTGGGTGTTACTGTTAGAGGGGGGATTAGCAGCTCCCCAACAAAAATCTATCCTAAATAAAACATTCCATATATTACTTAAAGCAACAAAATAACAAAAATAATAAGGCCCAACGAAGGCCCGGCCCATTAAATTCACCCGGGCCCAACTGCATCCGTACCATTTTACGCCGCCGCAGCACAGGTTGCCGTCTCAACGTCGTCCCTAACTCTGCCGCCGACGACATTCACCGTCCGTAAGTAACACGCCTTATCGTCCCTGAAGCTGTACGTCGACCTCGTATCACCGCTGCCCCACAACGCCGCTCCTTTGTCAGCCACCAGCTCCGTCCCCTCCGCTTCCTGCAGGTCCGCAACTGCGCTGAACTCCGCCTCCCCCTCCGCCACCACGCTGCTCGACTCCGTCAGCCCGTGACTCATCTTCGTCTTCCTCAGCTCCGAGCCCCCACCACCGTTCGAGCTCTCTGTCACCATCACCAGCGGCGCCTCCCTGCTCACTTTCACCCTGCCCACCACCGCCCTATTCAGTTTCGTCCCAACGTCCGTCCTCGAGTTCACTTCCATCGCCGCCAGCTTCACTGTCCCTCGACCGCGAACCTCAACTTTGCTCTTGAACTTCAGTCGCTGCCGTACGCTTGTCGTCATATTCCCCTTCGACGAGCTCACCCAGCCGGCGAACCGGACAATCACCTGCCCGTCCACTGACGACTTGCCATCACTTCCCCGCCAGTCGGTCTGCCTGTTGAGGCGCAGAGGCGGCGCTCTGTGCCGCACCAGCGCGCCTTCCACGCCGTCCGACCACGCGTCCAGCCAGAGGTGGAGGTTTCCGGATACCAGCCAGAACGGCCGGCTATCGGTGACCGTTAGCCGGAACTCGTGCTCCCTGCCGTCGAGAAGGAGGCCGACGAAGGGGGTCAGGTCGAGGTCGTAGGAGGGGAGGTCGTACACGCCGATGGCCGAAACAGGGGCCCAGAAGAATGGGTTTATGGATCCCGGGTAGATTACCGGAAAGGGAACGACGGCGCCGGCGAAGAGCTTATCGATTGAGACAGAAACCTGACGGAATCCGCCGTTGGCCTTGGATGAAGAAGAAGCGGTGGTGGACCTGAGAGGGTTGGAGTACCAGTACTCGTCTTCTCCGTGGTGCGAGGCGTACAGCTCGAGAACGGCGCGGTAGGTGTTGTTGGGGATGGCGAGCGCGGTGAGCTTCTCGTCGGAGTCGTTGTGGACCTTGAACCAGTAGCCGCCGGGGCAGCAGTCGCCGGCATCGCTGGAGATGGGGAGGATGAGGTCAGCTGGCTGGCGGTATAACCCTTTGACGGTCGGATGGGCGGTGAGCTTCTCTCCGGCGACTGCGCCGCGGTAGAAGTGGAGGGAGACGTTGACGGAGTAGACGCCGGGGAGAGAGGCATTCGAGTTCTCGAGCATCATAGAGAACGTGGTCTCGCCGCCGGCATCGGCAGCAGCGGCTACAACGGGAGGCCCGCGGAGAAGGGCGGTGTAGCGGGTGACGTCCTTCCGGACTCGCCAGAAAACACCGGGGGCCATAGGGAACGGGGTGGAGGTCCGGAGGATCTCAGAGCCGTCGACCCAGATGGCGGCAATGCGGTCCTTTTGGATGTCAGAGGCCCTTCCGGAGAGCTCAATAACGACGCGGGACCAAGGCGCGGGGCAATCCGGCGGCGGAGCGTAAGCGGCGGAGATCGGTGGCTCGCCGGCGGTGTTCGCGAAGTCGTGCTGAAGAACGGTGAGGGAGCATTTGGGGTCGTGGCCGGGGAGGAGAGGGGGGAGGGTTGGGTCAATGTATTCGAGAGTCACGTTTACTGGAGATGCCGGAGGCGGCGGAAACGGAAACAAAGCAGCGGCGGCGGCGCTGCCGGGGAGGAGGAGGAGGAGAACCGGAAACAGGGTAATGTAGTTTAAAGACATGACAGTTTGACTTTATTTTAGGACTGCTTGGGTGGATTGGATATCGCTTTGATTTCGTGGCGCCCCCGCCCCCCAAATATTTATAGGATTTTGGATTTACGAATTTGCATAAAAATGAGAAATGTTTAAAATGTTGGTAAGGAATTCTCTAGAGATCCTTCGTGATAATTTCTTTGAGCTGACAATTATGTAAATACATAAATTGGATTAAAAATAAATGATATTTTGCCCAATATAAAATTCACTCGAAAATAAACATAATTTCAAAAAAATTTAAATTGGGTTGCTTTTTTTTTATTTTGCATCTTAAAGTTTGGTTAACTTTAACGAATGATCATATTTTATACAAATTTTAATATAATATTTACTTACATTTTACAAAAATTAATGTATTTCATATTTATGTTAAAATAATAAATATTTATTTTCTATATAATATATATTTTAAAATAATAATTAAATTTATTGCATAATATACACAATTTTTAAGATCTAACAAAACACCACAATTAAAGTTTAATTTAATATTATTAAAATCAGTTTGATGCTATGCCTACTTGACTCATTGAGTCATTTTCCATACAATTATTTTCACAAAAATTGCATTTCAAATTTCATTTTCTCAAAAATTAAGTATTTAATTCCTACGAATTCTATGGATATTAATATGTGCATAAGAAAATGCATAATGTGAATAACTGAATATATTGTACTTATAAAATAAGTATTATTTATATCGTATTATGAATTTTAAAACTTAGATGGCACATATAATAAGATTCACTATATAATTTAATAAATTAATGAATGAATTGACCCTAAGCTATTATTAATCACCAAATAATTCGGTAGTTAAACCAATCCTAATCTGTTATTAATCAATTAATTACATAATATATTGAATGCGCCGGGCAACTAAAACATTGAAGACGCACATTCAATAAAAGTTAGCTAGCACCCGGGATAATTAGGGTTAAAAATAATCCGAGTTTGAGCCAAGGTAGGCACAGGGTTCGACCGGTTGAAGGTCCGGTCTGGTTCAATATTAGAACCGAAATTAAGTAAAAACTGGGTTGGACCGGTAAAAATCGGGTTGAACCGTTAAAAACCGGTCCAACCGTCAAACCGGACAAACCAGAATTATTATTTGAGCTTCTTATTTTATTTTTATATATTAATATTTGGGCATTAATATTTTAATATTGATGCTATATTTTGAATAATAATTATTTTATATAATGGATGTTTAGCTAATTTATTATTTTTTTTATCATGAATTTATTTCAAATTATTATAAAAGAGAGACAGTATTTTGAACGACAAATTGACAAGAAAAGCAATTATATTCGTTTTATTTTATAATTTTTAATTTTTTATACATTTCTTGTAGTAGTAAATTTTTTAAATTAGTTGTACTATTTTTTTCAAAATATTTTTTTATCATATTTTAAAAATTAATCTCACATTTAGAAAATTTATATTTAATTATGATGTAATTATTAAGTCATCCGGTTGAACCACGGTTCAATCGGTTGAACCGATAAAACCATGAACCGATCGATTGACCGGTTCAATCTTCGGTCCGGTTCTGAAAACCTTGGGTAGGCACGACTTAATTTTAATTTATCTCAATTTGATTCGAGTTCGAGCTGGCTCGTTCCAACTTCAAGCTGGCTCATTCCCAAACCCGCTAATACATGAATTAGCAGCAAATCAATTAACTAAGTTAAGAGTGATTCTCTAATAATCATCTTTAACATAATAAATAAAAATAAATTTATGATAAAATGGTAACCCAAAATTATTCCTTAATATTCATAAAAAATAATCTAATTTTTTACTATAAAGATTCTACATTACTTTCTAAATATAAAATAGGGGTAATTCCACTCAGCCCCCTAAGGTTTACTCAACTTGCCACGTAGTTTCATAATTTTAAAAACATGTCAAGCGGGTCCCCAAAACTTACTTTATAGGTCATTGTAGTTCTTAATATTTATAAAAAGCTCCAATAAGATCCAATTAAACATATTCTGTTAAATCAAAATTTTAATTAAGAAATTAATTTTTTATCTGAAATTACAATTATACCCTTGGCAGGCGTCTGCGCGTGGCCGCCGGCCGCCGTGTGCACCATTGCACGCGCCGGTGTCCCCTTGCGGGTCACTGCAGCCTGCGGCCCCTCGCACGAACACCCTCGCGCAAGGCATCCGCTGCGGATTACGGCAACGCGCGGCCCACACGCCTGCAACATTGCGGTGACCCATGCGCAGGCGCCCTGTGGCTGCCGCACGCAGGCGGCTGGCAGCGCTCGGTTACCGGCACGGTGGGCAGCACGCGGACGCCTTGTGCAGCATCGCCGGAGCACGGGGCCGTGAGTTGCGGCTACCCGTGCGCGGATGCCTGCTGCATGCGGCCGGCGATCGCGCGCGATCGACGGCGCAACGAGCAGCACTTGAACGCCCGCTCGGAAGAGTAAAAAAGGGTGTTTTCCTAATTTTAACAGTATTTAATGGATACTGCCATAGAAAGACTATAATGACCTATACTGTAAGTTTTGGGGACCTGTCTAATATATTTTTAAAATTTTGGACCTGCGTGACAAGTTGAGTAAACCTCAGTAGCTTAGGTGGAAAAGAGATCACTCTCACACGTATCCCGATTAGTGCAGTTTGTGATTAACCTGAAAAACATTTTAGGCAGTGAGTTCTTTTAGACCTAGGTAGGCGCGATGATCAAAGTAGGATCAAAATGATACTAGTTTCAAAATATTATTATTATTATTATTATTATTATTATTATTATTATTATTATTAATTTTTTATTATATTTTATAAAAATTAAATATAAAAAAAATCATTTAATTCGATATTATTAAATGCGAAAATACCATTGACCCTAAGTTAATATATTCCTCTTTCACCGTACTTTTATGTAATTAATAGTATTTGTTTTTAATAAATATGGAATATTTACATGCATAACACTTCATATCACTATATTTATATATCAAAAATTTCTTTTTAAAAATTATATGTCATACCTCTAAAAATTATATTTCACACATTTTTCTTACACCCCACATACTTTTTCTAAAACTGCAATATAATTTTTAAAAAAAAATTATAATACATATAATTATGATAATATAGAGTGTTATCTACGTAATTATTTGAAAAATTTATTACATATTTATTAGATAATCTGATGGAAGGACAAAAAAGTCGGGGCATATTGGGTTGGTTAATCAGCTCGAGTAACCAAGCTTGATTGCTTTCAATTTTAAAATTCTAAATTCAAATCAATTAAATATTACAATATATTGTAAACCAAATAATTTAAATCAATTTTGATCAGTTTAATTGTTTTGATTAAAATTATAAATTTATTTTCATGTAATTAATCTCCTTTAAAATTTTAAAATAATACAATATATATAATTAAATATTATAAAGACTAAAAATGTGTTTAAAAATAAATAATAAATATTATAATTTAAAAAAATAAATTCAATATTGACGTATAATTTAAGAATAAAAAAAGAATATTTTATATAATTTTATTGACATTATTACTTGATTAAATGCTATATTTTAGTTAATTTGGTTGATTGAATATTTAAATATAAAAAAATTAACTAAAATTATATATCTAAATAAATTTAATTATCAAAATATGAATTAATTAAATATATTTTAAATTAAATTCATTACATTTAACTGGTTCAGTTTATTTTCCTTCGTTTGAACTATTTAAGGCACATTTATAAATCATATTTATTGTAAATTCCCAATATTAATTAAACTGTTAAAATTTGTGAAAGCTCAATAAAGCTACTTTCTGACTGTCTGTCTGTCTGTCTGTCTCACACGACCTTCAAGATAATGAACATGGAAATCCCGTCAGCCCTCTCGTCGCCCTTCCCGTACCATCAAATTGCGTCCGCAACCGCTCCAGATGTCGCTGAGATTGGGCAAGATCTCGCGCAGCGGCGACTCCGCCGCCGTCGATTGTTCCCCGGCGACCCCCTCCTTCAAAGACCTCTACGCTCTCCTCCGGGACGACGAGCACGGAGCTCGAGCCGCAGATGGAGACGCCAGGCTTGGCCGCCGGAAGGCCGCTGTATTCCACCGCGTGCTCATGGCGACCGCGGCGCTGCGGACCTGGCTCGCTCTGCCGGCGTTGGCGATCTCTGATCCCGGGCCGCCGCCGCCGGCAGAGGACCGGCGGATCGTGTTGTACTACACGAGCCTACGCGTGGTTCGCACGACGTTCGAGGACTGCCGCGCGGTGCGATCGATCCTGCGGGGGTTCCGCGTGGCGGTCGACGAGCGGGATCTAGCCATGGATCTCGGATTCCTCGCCGAGCTCAAGGGCCTCCTCGGCCAGCGGCAGCTCAGCCTCCCTCGGATCTTCATCGGCGGCCGCTACATCGGCGGATCCGACGAGATCCGGCAGCTGCACGAGTCGGGCGAGCTCAAGCGCCAGATCGAGGGGGTGCAGCCTGCGCCCGCCGGCTCCTGCGAGGCCTGCGGCGGCGTGCGATTCATCCTCTGCCCTAGCTGCAACGGCAGCCACAAGTACTACTCGGAGAAGGGCGGATTTCGGGCCTGTGCCTCCTGCAATGAGAACGGCCTCGTTCGCTGCCCTAGGTGCTGCTCCTCCGTCGTCTGATCTTCATCCAACGGTTATGATTCTCCTCTTTCCCCTTCTTTTTAGCGAAAGGTTTTGCTGACGTTAGATTTGTATAACTAGTTGTATAAATGAAGCTGTAGAACCGACTTAATGGCTCAAAGCGGCCCTACTTGCGTTAAAATCTTAATCAAGGCTGCTCTTCTATCATTAAAATTTCTTTTTTTTCTTCTTCACTGTTGTCATTAATTTGAGGAGAATCCAACAAGATGTTAGATATTCTTTTCCATCTTTAGCAATAACTTTTTTTTTATCATTTATTGTTATTTTTTATTTGGACAATGAAATATTTAGATTAATCAAGAGCATTTGGATAATTGCTTATAACTGGGTTGATTAAGAAATCAAGATAACTGGGTTATTATAATTGATGTGTTAGATATATAAGTGATTACCTAACTTAAGCCCAATAATATATTTCTCCTAATAAGTAATATCAAAATTGATGTGTCGAGCTAGAATCAAATGATTTATGCAGCTTCTTCCATGTGCTAGAATCACTCTGCAATAGCTCTGAGCTCTTCAGCCACATTTGGTTGAGGTTAAAAAAATCATCAAATTTTTTTAAACATACTTCTAATAATATTTTATATTAAATAATTATTTAAATATTACAAAATAGATTTTATTTCATATTTTCTAGTAATGGGATCTGCCTTCAATTAAAAAAAAAAAGGTTGTATGTAACATTCCGTATTTAAATGTAGAGGTATTGTCTGTTTTGGTTTTAGGGAACTGCATGACCTGAATATTTCCCTACATTAACCTCACAATTTTGCCTTAAAAGGAATTTTTACCATTTAGGATTACGTTATCTACTTATACAGCTCAGGAGCTCTTCTCCCTTTTTCGTGTGAGACGATTTATTTCTATTCTCCTCTCACCAATCATTATTCAATCTAGAAGCCTGCCAAGGGCCACAATTTCCTCCAATGATTCCCTTCTATTGAGACATTATCCGGCGATCAGTTCCTGCTCTCTTCGACCACAGACATCACATTAGATCTCAACGACCCGAAAGAAATCTGCTCGTATTTGTTTACATGTAATTAATTATAGATCAAGATATACTTTCATTTGTCATGATTACAATTAAGTGGAAGCCAGTAAAAGTATAATATTGAATTTTGACGTCCATCCTTGCATTCTCATGCTAGTCATTAGTTTTTGTCGAGCCCATTATTCTTGCAAATTATAATTTTCTACTTATGAGTTTTGTACTTAATACTTTTTCTTGTGTGCTATTCATCAAATTATTTTTATTAGTTTTTGTTCTTCTTTATATTGTCTCATGCAACGAGAAAATTTCGCCTTGGAATTTCCTTGTTTGGGATGACAGTTGAAAATAAAATGATTCTAAAAAGTTTCTAATTTGATTTTCTGATCTATAAATCAAGAGAAATTATTTCAATGATAATGACAGAGGGCCAGATCACTAATGCCAGCGACTTCATTATAATCTATAACGTCGAGTGTAGATTATAATAATTAATTATTTATATATAGTTATCTTATTTTTGCATATTTTGCTTGAGTCATTCTGAGTCAAACATTATGTCGGTCGGAATGCCCACTTTGGTGTTCTATATTTTCTTAGTTTTATTTTGGTTAATTTGTGTTGATTGGACTCAAATAGAATTATTTATATTCAATTTGAGTCAAACTAATCTTAAATTAAGCAAATTTAGTCAAGATTGATTCAATTAGACTCAATTATTTCAAATTGAGTTTAAATGAGATCAATTGAGTTTTGTTGGAGTTGATTTGGTTAAGTTTGGAGTCAAAGTAAAGTAATTGCATCTGAAATGGATCTACATGCACAAAATTGAAAGCAGGGGTGTAAAATTAGAAATTATTCTATTAAATTGAAGCCAGTTGCAGAAATTCTTCGTTTGAAGGCTCGGGTTGCCCTAGATCCAGTGCTTGTCAATGGAGTCAGGCTGATCACACCCTTCGCCTCGCCCTGCTTCGACCTCTCACCATCTGATGCCATGCACATCGCCAGCCTCTCCGAGACTCTAACGCACATCGATGGCCACGTCTTCCACTTCCGCGCTCTTCCTCCTCCGAGTCTGGGCATGCGGTTGGTTCCACCCAAGCTTCCCCTCTCCTATAAAAGCAACTGATAGGTGATCTAAGAGGAGGTCGATGATTTGCGATTTCATATTCTGAGTCTGGAGAGGAAGAAGTCTTCTTTGATTTGGAGCAAATCTGCGCAGGTGGCGTCGATTCAGACTAGGGAACGCAAAGGGCTGCAGGTTTCCCTTAGCTATCTCAGTTTTTTTTGGGGTTCATCTTCGTTTCCATTTTACCTTGAATTTTTGCTTTCTTGTTTATGTCTGTTGAAGTTACTGATTTACCCAACTGCCTTTGCTTGAGCCTCTGTGATCATTGGGATTGATATGTTCAGTTTGATTTAAAATACTGAGTTTAGTTTAAAGTTGTGTTTTATTCTGAGTTTCTGCTGGATATGAGGTCTGTGATGATGTTCAGCTAGCTTTGGCTATCATCTTGATGTCCATTGCAATGTTCTACTACAGAATTCAATTCTTGTGCATCTTCTAGTCTATTATAATCTTCTAATGCGTCTTTTGGATTAACATATGAACTCTCCATGTGTTAAACTGACTTATTCAGTTAGCTTATAATCTCATGTGATGGGTAATTCGGTTTATGCTTAGTAGTTAATCTTGGCTAACTTGATAATTTTGTTTATTTGAATTTGCAAAAGATTACAGAATTTGCACGAAACATATTTAATTTTTTTGGAAACTCCATGAAAATTATGTGATTCTACGAATGTTAATGGATAGCATAATTTATTTATTTATTTCATTAAATTGGAGTTGAAATAACTAATGTACTATTAACTCACATCTGTGCAATTATAATCATGTAGGCATCTTAGATGTATTTTAAAATATTATATTTAATTAAATAAATTATATAAAATATATATTGAAAGGAATATATATAAATAAATGTATAATGCATATAAATTTAACTAGAAAGAGTAATATATAATATATAGTCTATGCAAAATGATTTTTTAAATAAAAATAAGATTAAAAATTAAGCTTAATTCAACTTGAAAATTACCTCGAAATTAATTAGATTTTCGTTAACTAAAATCAAATTTAACTCGTGTTGGACAATTCATGATAATCAGACTGACCAAACAAAAAAAATGGGAAGCACTACAATTTAACTTAATTGGATCATCCGATTTTTCCGCTGGATGATCCAACAATTTAACTTAGTTGGAGGTACCTATGGTTTAAAATTATTTTATTTGAGATTTTTTTTTTTATGTTAATTTTCACTTGATTTTAATACATGTTTTTTCATATCCCCATGTTCCCTTGATTTCAAGTCTAAATTTATTTTGAGCCTTTTAGACCTCGTTGGTTCGAGATTTTTTTTTTAAGCTAGAAAAATAAAATATTTTATTTTTTAATTTTAATAATAATAAAATATATTTTAATATTAAAAAATTTATAAGATATAAAATAAAATTAATTTTGATATTCGTATTTGTGTTGAATATAAAATAAAATTAATTTTTATAATTGAAATTTATATTAAAATTTTAGGGGATCACGGAGATAGTTCACTTGGTTCTTAGGTTCTATTCCTTGGATGGATGGTCATCTAAACATAAAATCGACTGTCACCATAGATATTCCTAATGCTCCGTTGGAAGAATGGCATCTCCATTCCAAAGGCCTTTGTATGTTTAGGATGTACCTTTCCATCGACCAACTCATACTTATATTCGTATCTTTTTTTCTTCTCCTTTTTCACCACTCACTCATTATAATTTAGTCAAAGGTTTTAAAACTCGACTGAAACTACTAAAACTTGAGGGTTTCGTATTAGTTTCTGTCAAAACTGATCTGAAAAAATTACCGAGTTTTGGAGGATCGAAACTCGGTAGTTTCTGAAGTTTCAGCTAAAACCTAGCTTCAACCACTGAAATCCAATCGAAACTTGTTTTTTTTTAAAAAAAAATATAATATTAAATAATTATCATTAATAAATTTAATTTAATTTTATAAAGCTTAAATAATTTATAGAAAACACCAAAATTAAGTTTTAAAACTTTGACATAGTCTCTTCAATTTGATGATTGATGAAAATATTCATCAAAAAAATTTATAATAGATTATTGAATTAGTCCAAAAATAATAGTGGGTGCTCCAATTCAACAAAGAAATTATTTAAACAAACTACTTGTTCTATTCATCGTGCGCAAAAGAATCGTGTGAAATGATTATTTCTTTCGAGGACAATTTCTTTTCTAGTTTTTTTTTTAAATTCAATTTTTGAATGATATTCAAATGAACAAGTTAACCCAATATTGGATCTTGAATAATTGAATAATGGGGGCTATTTTAATTTCTTGGGCGGCATTTGAAAGAATACTCACAAGATAGAACATTAATTAATGTTCATCTCCAAATTTCAAATCTTACTTAAAAATTCATTTAAATGCTAAAATTTCAAATCTTACTTAAAAATTCATTTAAATGCTAAAATTTCAAATCTTACTAATTAAAATTCATTTAAATGCTACTTAGCATTAAACTTGCCATATGTTAAATACCTTTCAAAGCTAGTTAATTCTACTTGCACAGGAGTTGCACTAGGCATACATATACATATATATATATATTGTAACTTAATGTCAAGTGAGTCGTACTAGCTCGATCACCATTCAAATTATTTTGAATCATAGGAACGAGTGAATTTTGATTTAAAATCATTTGAGTTGTGTTGACGTGAGAAGTAGGGGGTTCCGAGAGACAGTGGTATGCAGAGAGCTAAGCCTGCTCAAGGGTATTTATAGGGGGGAGATAGTGGAGCTCAGCCCGGATCTTCTAAAGAAAAGTAGTGTATTCAGCTGCTGAACCCACACTAAGGGTCCCACTGCTATCAGCCACCGAAGGAGCCAGAAATAGTGGGTCGAGAGCTTGGCTTCTTAATCTTCGCAATTCTCTTGGGAATCTGTGATGGCTAAAGCATGCGGGCCCTTAGTTTGTGTGGCTGGCAGGAGCGTGCAGCATTAGAAATGGTGCGGTTAGGGCATGCTGATAGCGACAGGTGTAGCTGCGCAATATCATGACTGATGTTTGAGGAGATCTGGGATATGTCGAAACATCGTGGACAATGCTTGGGGAGAGCTAGGATATATCATCCCCAATGTTTGGGGAGAGCTGAGATATATCGTAGCTCAATCCTCATCTATGAGGTTTGGGAAGGCCGAATCGTCAGGGCCGAGGGTTGAGATTTGCAAAAGTAAATCGCATTAATTAGTGGTTGATTATCAAGATGGATGATTAGCGTGACTCTCGAGGTGCCACGCGCATGGCTGAGATACAGTGTTGGAACAATCAGCCCCCCGCGTTACAAGGCGCAAACATTAATGTGAGTCTTGGAATGCGAACCATAGTGGTAGTGGATGCGCTACCCAAGGCTTGTCCGGCCGATCTGCATTCCTCTCCAACAGTCTCTAAAATCCTGTATTCAGAGAGAAATATGTAAGAGTGCGAGCAAATGTAAATTATAACAAGTTTTGTTTTGAATGAGGGTGCATTCTTTGAAAACTTGTTAACAGGATTTCTGTTCATTGTGTTTTCCTTCTTTTGTCTCCTTTCTCTTTTTGTTTGGAAAAGAAACTATGAGATCATCAAAAAAAAAAAAACAAGAATTCATACGCAAATGAAAGTATAAAGTATAGAATAAAATCCCTAAACTATAAATAAAAGTAAAGGATTTCTGCAATACAGAAAACAAACTATCGTTGTCCATTAGGTTTCGTCAAATAGGTGAAACATCGGGAAACGATAGTTGAGAAATGAGTGCGTTCCGATTTTTTGAAACATCGGGCACGATAGTTGAAAGAAGGGGGTAGTGCACTCCGATATTTTTAAATATCGGGTAGCCCCCAGGTGGATGCCAGCCCCCAGGTGGATGGCAGTCCCCAGCCACCCAGCTCAGCAAGGAGGTTGCTGAGATTGTGGAGGAGTTGAACAAAGTCGCTGAAGACCAAGAGGCCACCTTTGCAGCCAATTCTGCAGCAGCTATGGAGGCCTACAAAATAAGCTTGCCATGCAGGAAAGAGAGGTTAGATGGGATCAGAAAGGCATAGGATGGTTTGACTTTCACTTTGATCCGAGAGAGCAAGATCACTGTTGATGACCTCTCGGGAGTGGATCCCATCCCATGCTTGGGTGCTGATCCTTCTTACAAAGAAGAGGGGCTGGACCTCACTGACGATCCTATTCAACAGATGTTTGATATTTTGGATAAGGACAGTAAGGGTCCTTCTTTTTAGATGTAAGGAGAAAATAATTGAAAATGAATGAATGAAGAGTTTTTACATACTTGCCCTTTTGCAATGTAAGATGAACATGTACCTTGAATGGTTCTGGATTGTATGAGAGATATATTTGAAATATCCAGCATATTAACTCTCTGATTGAGAAGCAATCTAGTTAATTTTCCTTGTAGTGGGTTAAGAATAAAATAAAACTAATAGGGCATTTCTTCAGATTTATCTTTGCACATTTGCACAGAAAAGAAGTAATGATAATAGTGAAGATCTTGCCTAGGAGGAGTTATCTGACCCGATGCTAAAAGGACTTAGATCATCTGAAATATCATAATCGACGTTTGTACTTGAGGCATAGGCTGACCGAGCAGAAAGAGCATTTAGAGCTTTGATTTGAAATCATACTCCTTTATAAACTTACACAAAAAAGAAGTAATGATAATAGTGGAGATCTTACTGGGAGGAGTTATCTGACCAGATGCCAAAAGAACTTCGATCGTTTGAAACATCGTGATCGATGTTTGTACTTGAGGCATGGGTTGACCTCCGTTAGAGCGACAAATCTTAGTGGGAGGCGAAGGCACTGCTTAGGGGGGACCTATATCGTGAATAGATAGTAGAGACTACCCTAAGGTTACGAGCAGGCCTTCTGGCCCTCTATTAGCCAGGTGGGCTTACGGAGAGGCTCCTAGTATTGAGAGAAAACCCTGTCTGCCAAGCGTAACTAGGCTCGGTGACCTCCATATATAAATTGTGAAGATAATGAACCATTGTTTACGAGGTGTGGAACCTCGGGTACGAAGTTTAGAGAGTTTGAGATTAGGATCATACCTGTCGCACGATACTTGAGTAAAAGATGAGTTAGTCGTGCTTTAGATAATATGAATACCTCATTATGAATTGCTTAGAATTAATAATGTAAGAATTTCAGAACATGAAATGCCAGAACAAAGGACCTTGTATCTGAGAATAGCCTTTATTATCTACTGTCAAGAATCAAAAGTAGCTGAAGTTTTAGTAATATAACTTCAGAAAATCATGAACAAGTGAATTTCTTAATGTATATTTGTAAAAGAATCCCTGATAGATCTGTTCAGAGGGTCATGGCGGGATAAAGGAATAGGGCTGATGAAAGACGACCAGTAGCAGTGGCAGGATCAATGCTAAAGCTAGCGTTGATCATTTTTGCAGTAGAGGGGTAGGACCGCATTGGCTGGCTGGAGCCAGGCGGTGGTAAAGCTTGGGTCGAAGCCCCCACATTTTCTGGGACCTTGCCCTTCTGCGCAGCGTTGGATGCAGGCGCCTCAGCATGAATTCTTCAAGATTGTCCTGATCTGCTAGCTTGTTGAGTAGGGCCTTGAATGCGTGACATTTGTGAAGCTTGTGCCCTAGTTCTCATGGAACTCACAGTAGTTCTCCGGATCTACTCCAGTGGGCGGTCGATGGTTTGTCACCCCGATGATTCCTCTTCTTCTCCTTCTTGGCTCCTGAAACATCGTGGGAAGAGGCCTCAACATCCTCTAACAGCACGAACTGGCTGGCCCTGGCAACTAGCTCCGGGTAACTTCGAGACTTTTCCAGATGTAAAGACTTGGAAAAGTCCCTGCTCTTAGGACCCCTCCAATAGTTATGCATAGTAACAGTGGGGTCTACGTCTTCTACTTCTACTGCTGTGGCGAAAAAGCTATTGATGTAATCTAGCAGGCTTTCCTTCTTGCCCTACTTGATGTTGGCGAGCACCATATCGGATACGATCATTCGTGTTCGGCCGATGAAGCGGGCGATCAGCTCCCACTTCAAATATTCATTGGAGCATTTGTGTCCCTGGGGAAACTTGACAAACCAGCTGAATGCTGCTCCCTTCAAGGTGTTGGCTAGGAGGTGACACTTGGTGGCCTCTTCAGGTTGGCGGTAGTGAACAGCAGCTTCGAACTTCTGAATGTGCTCACGAGGGTCTGTGGTACCCCTATAGGTTTCAAGTTGAGGTGGCCTGAAGTCTTTTGGGACTGGCGCTTGCCTGATGGCGTAAGAGAAAGGGGCGTTGCCATCGAGCGGGCCAAAGAAGGGGTCAGGTCCATACTGGAGGGCCTGAGCACTTGGAAAGAAAGGGTTCCGCCCAGCGAGAAAAGGAGGAAAAGCTGGAGGTACGAAAGCAGGATGAGAAAGCAGACATAGGAGAAATGGTGGAAGAGGATGGTGATTTCGGTGAGCTTCCTGAGGAGGAAAAGGGTGTTTGGGAGGCTGAGAAAAACTAAACGACAAAACAGAAGGTGTCGCGATCTGTGGGAGAGGTGCAGGAGCCGCCGCAACCGGCGGGGGTGGGTTTGAAATCGCCGCAACTGGCGGAAGGGGTGCAAAAGTTGCCGCAGTCGGCGGAGGAGGTGCATGCGACAACACAGCCACGCAGACTGGCTAGGTCTGTCCGAGAATCGGGGCCTGCTGAGTTATGAGGCCAGTAACCAGGTCTATGAGGTTGGCCAGCATCCTCTGTAGCTCTGACATGCGGGTCCCTTTGAAGGAAGAAGTAGATCCGACGCGACGCCGGGATGTCGAAGCTAAAGCTTCATCTTTTGGTGCCCTGACAGAAGGTTTACCTGCTCGTGTTCTGTGAACTGTGAAGTTGGTTCTGCGTGCCTGGACACCATCTTCTTGGAGTCTCAATGAAAGCACCAAAAAATATTGGCGTGAGAAGTAGGGGGTTCCAAGAAACAGTGATACGTAGAGAGCTAAGCCTGATAATTATGGCTTAAATGAGAGAGAAAGGCATCTAGGAGAGCACACAAAGGTTTAAGGTGGTTCAAAGAGAAAATCCCCTATATCCACCAAGGCGAGCTTGAAGTATTTCACTATATCTCAAGAAGGAGAGCCGCTTGGGCTCAGTACAAGGATAATAGAGAAGAGAGCCGCTTGAGCTAAGTACAATAATAGAAAAGAGAAGATCCAGTAGGTCCAACTACCACAGAAACCTCCCAACCTCCTCCCCCTTGAAGCCTGTTCAAGGGTATTTATAAGGGGGAGGTAGTGGAGCTCAGCCCGAATCTTCTGGAGGAACGTAGTGTATTCAACTGCTGAACCCACACTGGGGGTCCCACTGCTGTCGACCACCGGAGGAACCGAAAGTAGTGGGTCGAGAGCTTGGCTTCTTAATCTTTGAGATACTCCTGGGAATTCGTAATAGCCGAAGCATGCGGGACCTTGCTTTGTGTGACTGGCAGGAGCGTGCAGCATTGAAAATGGTGTGGTCGGGGCATGTTGATAGTGACAGGTGCAGCTGCGCAACATCGTGGCCGATGTTTGAGGAGATCTGGGATATGTCGAAACATCGTGGACGATGTTTGGGGAGAGCTGAGATATATCGTAGCTCAATTCTCATCGACGAGATTTGGGAAGGTCAAATCGTCGAGGCCGAGGGTTGAGACCTGCAGAAGTAAAGCCCACTAATTAGTGATTGATTATCAAGATGAAGGATTAGCTTGCCTCTCGAGGTGCCACGTGTATGGCTGAGATGCAGCACTGGAACCACACGTTAACAAGAATAATATTCATACAACCCTTTTATATTTATTGCATCATCTGTATAACTCTAATTAATTAAAAAATTTTAAATTTTTATGATAAAAAAATAACTTCATTCATCCAAAAGAAAATTATTGCAATCTCTACCTAAAGATTCAAGTGAGAACAAGGGGAGATTTTTCAAGTGAGTGATAGAATCGATATTGAGTAGAGCATAAGATACTAGAGAATAAGCTACGTCATTTTTTTCACGAGTTATATGATGGGACATAGAAATTAAATTATATTAAGTTGATTTTACTTTTGTCAGTGGATAAATTAATCGCAAAAAAGTCATTTTTGATAATTTTTTAAAGCTTTTACTGTTAAGACAGAGTCTTCTTCAAATAGTATATCTCGAAGATGAAGCACATTGGTTAGTTGAATTGCTAAATTTGAAGCCTCACTCTGTGCAGAAAAAGGGTTCAAGGTATAATAATAATTTTTATTTTTTAAAATAATAATTTAATAAAATTTATAAAAAAAAATAAAAAAAATTAAAAATTTATATGATATATTTTAAATTTGATAGACCTGCGTAAAATATAAGTTCTACCTCAATTTGCCGGCCTTGACGCAGGTAACTCACCCTTGGCCGCCCGTTATCCGTTTGATCCCGTCGCCGAAACAGTCCAGCGGGTTGGAGCCAAGCCAAAAACAGAGGAAACGTACAGAGAGGGAAGGAGAAGACAAGCAGAAACTGTGAACAGACGAGCAGGAAGGGGAGGAATCGCTCTTCTCAATCTTCGCGTATCTTGTCTTTCTAGATTCCTTCCCCTAGAGACCTCCGTTTGATTCAGATTTAGCTTTCCCTGCTCCAAATTTACTCTGTTTGCTCGAAACGGAAAGAGTAGGGTTTCAGTTGCTGAAGAACTCGTCGCCTTTGGCAATGGAGAGGTGGAGGATCCGGGTGGACTTTTTGGTGCTTCTGCTCTTTGTTTCCTCGTGCCGGAAGCTGGGAATTTGCAGCTCAGTCGACGATGAAGGTATGAATATGGATTCAAGGATTTTGGGCATTTCCATGATTTTGATCTGTTGTTGTCGGGATGCAGGAAGGGCTTTGTTGAGGTTTAGGGAAGGGGTGGAGGAGGATCCCTATGGAGCACTTTCTGATTGGGGAAGACGTGGGGTAGATCATTGTTTCTGGTTCGGAGTTGAGTGCTCGGAAAATGGGAGGGCCATATCTTTGTAAGCTATTCTTCTTCCTCAGATCACTATCCCATCATTATGCTCTATTAATAGGTTTCCATCTTTTATCTTCTTTCTGCTTTTGATGTTTTAGTTTGCAGTTGTTATACAGTGGATTTGATTGATTCGAATTGAGAAATTCAGGTTGTTTCAGTATGAATATAGTTTGGGTTGTTGATAAATTTCTCATCAGAGTTGTAAATGTTGAATGATGAGGTGCAAAACATATTACTAAATTGGAGCTTTTGTATTCTATTCAACCTAAATATATTGAACTGTTATTTTACTCTATCGAATGCATAATTTCTCTTTGGCTTTGTATGCTTGCAAATAAGCTTAGTGATGACTTTGAATGACTTGGATGCATAAATGTTTTAAACTTCCTTTCATCATCTTTTTTTATGCTACAGAGTCAACTGTTTACATTATTTTAACGTGTGGAAACCATAATTATTTTGTTTATTAGAATACTCATTCAATGCTAGGTTAGCAGGCGGGATTTTCACTGATGGAGTTAGCTGAAATTAACATATTTTTTGTGCTTTCAGATGAAACTTATGCCATCATTTTACACAGTAGGAATTCTGTGTTTTCACATACAAACTCTCGTGACTTACTATATAGTAAGTAATTTGCAATGAATATACTTAAGAGTGCAGGATTTGGTGCCAAATTAGGAATCAACTTTGAATATTTTTTGAGAGATGCGTGCATCTTGTAAACTAGTTGTCCTTCACTCCACTACAAGGGGAGAACCTTCTTTGTAACCTAATACCTTGAAATTAAAAATACTTGGTGCAACCATGGGTGCAGCATAATTTACCAAACAAGTGATATGCATCATTTTGGTCTTGCTTTTTCAAGTGCTCTCAAAAACATTAGTGGTGAGTTTTGTTCGATTTTAGCTATTGTTACTTTCACTAGAGCTCATAACTGTAGTATCCATAGGTAAGAAGTGTATACGTTTTATGCAAAAAATCTATAAACATGGAATTTTCGTAATTTTGCCTAATACATACATCATTGGTTGCCTATTCCATGTCTTTTGTATAAATAAAGCAACGTATCCCATTTGCACTTCAAATCCTCTTTTACTCTGTTGTTTGTATATTTTCTTTAAGGGTAAATTGCATTGGGCACTTAAGGCTGGAAGAGCATTGCAAATTGATTCCAATTTTTTAAAAACCTTAATTTGAGTCCATGAGATTGTAAAAGCGTTGAGTTCGGTCCCTCTTTCAGAATATCGCCTTTTTGTTGGCCTTTCCAGCTAGAAAATGTAAAATTTTATCATTTTTGACTAGTTTGAATCATTTATACATTTTAAGGAACTATTATATCTATTTATCTTCACAATTCTTTAAAAATGTAATTAAACTCTAAAACTTAATTTCTTCAACTTCTTGCTTTCTATGCACTAAAAATTTTAAACTAAAAAAATATAAATATTAATATTTCAAAATTGTAATCTAAAAAGCCAAATGGTTAACAAATGAGAATAATTTTACAATATAATAATAAGAATTCAATAATTAGGTCTTAATTGAGACTAAAAGTACAATACTTTTGTAGCTTTAAGAACCCAAATTAAAATTTTTAAAAAATTGAGACCAATTTGCAATATCTTTCAGACCTTAGGGGCCCAAATGCAATTTACCCCCTTTCTTTAATTTTAAATATTTCTTATTTTTCATTTAGGAACTTGAAAGATCTTTGTCTCAGAGGGAAACTTGCATCTGAGCTTGCAAAGCTTATTTACTTGAAGACAATGTAAGCCTCTCCTTATCCATGACTTGAAATTTCCATCTTCATGGAGTGTGTGCAGCGCTAAACTATTTTCTTATATCTGCTACATACTAGTAATACATGACTAAAAGAAGTTGAGAATTAAAACTGAAAAAGAAACGTAGAGAGAGATATTTTACTAAAATGAAACATTGTTTTTGTAATATGCTTCTATGGGTGTTGAATAACTTTAATAATAAAACTGAGTTGGTGAGGGATTGGATGTGTTGTAAGAGTAAAAATGCTAGAGGTAGAAATGCCCTTATTGGTGAGGGATTGGTTGTAAACTACGTTGGAGATAAGCCAATGAAAATGCTACTTGAGTAGTTTATGTATGTGCAGGTGAATGCAAAGAAAGTCAAATTTTATTCAGTATGATAACTATTATTAGAGGAAGTGAAAGAGAGGTTAAATCAATATTCAATGATAAGTTGATGAAATATTGTAAAATTATTTATATAAACTTAGATTTAACACCATGGATACAATGAGGTAGAAAGATCTATAACTGAATACTTATGAGACTTGACGCTATAATATTTGATAAGGCTAAAGATGTAAATAAACTGTGGCAGATGTAATGGATCATCTTACAACTAGCTTCCACAATGCGTTGTGAACAAATATAGTAGATAATTCCTGTCTACAATATTATGAAAAACTAGACACATGCTTCTTTTTTTAAAATAATTTTCTAATATATTTTTATTCATGGTTAAGCAGCATCCTGCACAATAATTCTTTTTTTGGAAGAATTCCTAGAGAAATTATTGAATTGCAGAAGCTAGAGGTGCTAGACTTGGGATATAATAATCTAAGTGGGCCGTTTCCACACGACCTTCTCGCATCCGCATCCTTAAAAATTCTGTGAGTAGGGTGCTCTGTTTACTTGATCAAGGTCTTTTTTCAATATTATCATGTAATCCTTTTCAATGTTTTCAACTGCAGTGTGCTCAGAAATAATAGGTTCATGAATGATATGTCTCCAGAACCTTCTGATCCCAACATGCTTTCTGAGCTTCATATTCAAAATATGTCGTGTTGCAATGGAAGATCTATTATAAGGTCATAAAGCTTTATGGACCTGGCATTCATCGGAAATCTTGATCTGTTTTCATTTGCATTTGTTGTCAGTGCTTGGAAATGGGTTTATAAACAAAGTTTGGGTGATTTACATAAATACAACACTAAGGTTTCTTACTTTCATGTTAGTTAAAGTATAGTTTTTTTTGCATTGCACAAACTCAAAACACGTTAAATATTATTATTTCAACACAATAGTTAATTGCTGTTGAAACATTCTTTAAAACGGAGAATGTACTAATTCTTCTACATTTGAATGGTATGATGAATGTAAATAGTCGCTTTAGTGTGTGATGTATGTGAATTTTCTGGATAGATATGAATGGTTAGAACTATTCCATTATAGCTCTGATTGGAAGTAACTCAAACTGTCATGGTCGATGGTGGAAGTATGTAAAACAGAACATTTATTTGTTCTGAGTGTGTGCAATATAAATTCAATGATTTGATGTTTAATATGTAGATAGACAATTATAGTTCAACAGAATCTTTATTGTTTTGTAATCTCTTCTATGACTTATCTCACGTGATAAATTCGTAAATCACTATAAGCAATGAAATAAAATCTTGTCATGTTTGTGATGATAGGAATGCTGAGAATGTATCTATAAGAAGACTCCTGCAAGAAATCAAAGAACATAGTGGAAAACATCATAAGCATAGAAGAAGTGATACTGGAAAAATTGCATCTGTTCCATCAACTTATCTCAGCCCTTCTCCATCCTCATCTCCTCTTCCTATGACAACAAAATTATTGTCTCCATCAATGTCTCCATTCTCCCAATCACCTTTGCCTGATGATCCACCTCTGCCAGCAGCTGCTCCTTTTGGGGGACATGTTTCAGTTGGAGCTGCAATATTTGGACTTGCCTCTTTATCTTCATTATACCTGCTCTGCTTCCGAACAAGGAAGGTCATAGACGTCGTTCCGTGGAAAACGGAATCAAGTGGGAAATTACAAAAAGAATTAGTTACAGGTTGGCTCGACCCGAATGCTAACCTTCATTATTTTGCTTTCGTCTTTTATATACTTTTATTATGTTTTCATGCTAGGTGTGCCAATGCTTATGCGATCAGAGCTTGAAACGGCTTGTGAGAATTTCAGCAACATCATTGATTCTTTACCAGATTGCACACTGTATAAAGGTACATTGTCAAGTGGAGTTGAAATGACAGTGACCTCTACTATGATCAGTGCAGCAAATGATTGGTCAGAACAATCTGAAGCCATGTTCAAGCAAAAGGTTGGTTAATGTGCATTTATATTTGTGTTAATATGCATAATGCTTTAATTCTAGTTCTAAACAAGTCAATTTGATATGCTTTCAGATCTCAGTTCTTTCCAAAGTGAACCACAAGAACTTTTTGAACCTTATCGGTTTTTGTGCGGGGCAAGAACCTTTCACTCGAATGATGGTGTATGAATATGTTCCGAATGGGACACTTTTTGAACATCTGCATAGTGAGTATATCACTAATCACATTTACTGCATCGAAACTTGGCTCTTTTGTTATGGGACTTGTTGGTTTTCATTTGCTCATGAAATTTTTTTTTTTGACTGAAGAGTTGTGTAGAGTTTGTTTAAAGTATTTAGGGTATTATACAAATATTGAGTGAATGATATTGATGAATAGACTTAGGTAGTTTGAGCATGTTCAACAAGGAGTTAAAAACATATTCATCATGACAATGAGATAGGATTTCTAAATGATTTTAGGGGGAAAAGCATGTTGGTCCCTACATTTTAAGGCTATATGCAGTGTTGTCCCTTTGTTGTCCTTTTTAGTAGATGGGTGATTTAGTGTTTTACTATCCAACCAATGATGTTGTAACTTAAAATATCAAAAACGATGAGTTTATGAAAAATGTAGGGATTATACAGTGGTGAATTGGGAAAATAGAAGGCTAGAATGCAGTTAATCAAAAAAATGTAGGCATCCAAGTACTATTTTCCACCAGTACAAATGATTTAAATAGGTAAGCAAAACGCATTTTGATTATAGCTTATATTCAGCTTCTTATATAAACCAACAGTAGTTTTACATTCTATACTAGACAAGAATGATTCTTCAATAACCATTCCTAATGTTGAACTTAATAATTAGGATTAGGTTGTTGGTGATGAATGTAACAACCCATAGCCGAAGTGGGCAGAGAGTGATCGCCGATTGACGTCTCAAGAGAAAGGAATTACTAGAACAAAGTGTGGCTGCTGGCAGGGTTTTAGGCTATATGCTGAATGGCGATGGGACACTTTGGGAAATATTCAAGTGTGATGGTTCATACAACTTAGGAGTATTCAAAATGGTGGAGGCACATATGCTGAATTACTATATGCTGAATTAAGTGTGATGGTTCACACATTGAAAAGTGATGGGAGCTCCAGTAATATGAGGGTTATGCAAATTAAGTGTAATATTACTTAGTACAGACAAATTAAGTTGTATGACGGTACAGACAAAATAAGTACAGAAAATGTGTATTATTACTTAGTACAGACAAATTAATATGAAAATAAAATGTGTATTATTACTTAGTGCAGACACTTTATATGAACTGGAAGCTCCCAGTAATATGAAAAGAAAATGTGCCTCCACTCCTAAGTTGTATGACGGTTCACACTATTCAAAATGGTGGAGGCACATATTCAAGTGTGACGGTTCGCACATTGAAAAGTGATGGGAGCTCCTAAGTTGTAAAAGAAAATCACATGATCCCGAATGGTGGAGGCACATTTTGAGGCAAAATTGTGATGCTAATAATGGAAAACTCCGTAGTTATGCGTTCTTGCGCTGGGTAGTATTGAGATGGTTGATCTTTTGGGAAGTATTCAAGTCACGAAATTCCTTAAGGCTAAAACAAACAATACCTCTATATTTGAATCATAAGATTTTACAATACGATATCAGAGTTGACCTCCTATAATATGATGCGGTTCGAGAAAGAACCAGGAGAAAGTTAGTGGGTTTATGACAACTCGTGGCTGAAGAGAGTTGAGAGTGACCGCCGGTTGATGTCTCAAAAGAATGAAATTATTGAAGTAAAGTGTGGCTCTTGGCAGACTTATAGATCAAATGATGAACGGTAAGAGAGGTACATGAATGAATTGTATTATATTGAAAATAGGGGGAGTTCTTGAGCCATAAAAGTAAATAATGTAATCTTAAATAGTAGAAACGTCTTTTGGGGTAAAACATTGAATCTGATAATGATAAACTCCATAGTTAAACTTTCTTGAGTTGGAATAGCACTGAGATGAGTGACCTCCTGGGAGGCACTCAAATCACACAATTTCCTAAAATCGGAGCACATTATACCTCTATATTTGGATCAAGGGATGTTATAATAAGTGTTTAGATACCTTGTGATTCTACTATATAGAGATCTTTGAATTTTAGGATTCAAATTTTGATTTAACAAATGTTTTTATGTTGGTTACAGTAAAGGAAGCAGAACCCTTGGACTGGGCTACTCGACTACGCATTGCCATGGGAGTAGCATACTGCCTCGACTACATGCATCAACTTGACCCTCCCGTTATGCCCAGAAAGCTAAACTCATCGACTATCTACCTAACTGAAGATTATGCTGCTAAGGTTTCAGATCTCTTGTTCTGGAATGAAGAAAATCATAACCTTTCATCCGCTGAAAACCCAGACGAGCTCGAGCCGCCATTGTTGAATCATGAGGATCTCATATACAAGTTTGGGATCTTACTCCTGGAACTAATATCTGGAAGAGTACCTTTCTCCAAAGATGATGGATTACTTGTGCTCTGGGCGTCAAGTCACTTAACAGGGAAGAGACCACTCAATGGTATCACTGATCAAACTCTTAAATCGTTGCGCGAAGCAGATATCGTTGCATTTTGCAATGTGATTCGATCCTGTTTGCATCCTGAACCAAGAGATAGACCAAAAATGGCAGATATACTGGCGCAGCTCAAACAGATAACAGAGATGTCTCCAGATGCTGCAACAGCAAAACTATCTCCTCTTTGGTGGGCAGAGCTGGAGATCATTTCTTAGTGCAGTCTTATTATTGCTGCTTGTGATCAATGTTTTGAGAACTGTCAATAAAGAAGGTGAATAATTATTTTGAGTTGACTAAAAATCAATGATTTATATATATATATATATATCCCTTTCTCCTCTTGAAGCAATCATCAAAATCTCTGTTTAATGCATTTTAGGTACCATCAATATATTGTCTAATGTTGCTAAAAAAACAGGAAAAAGGAGTAAATTGCTCATGTGCTCGGAAGAGTATTATAAATTGATTCTAATTTTTTTTAAAAATTTATTTGATTCTTTGAGATTATAAAAATATTACGGTTTTAATTGCTCTTTAAAACCTTACTATTTTTACTGATTTTTTTTGAATAAATTATTTAAAATTTTTTTTATTAATTTAAATTATTTACCTATTTTACATGACTATTGCATTCGTCTATTTTCATTATTTGCTAAAAATTTAATTTTTCTCATTTTTATTATTTTTACACTAAAAATTTAAAATAAAAAATATTAATATTTTAAAAATTAGAATAATCCAACACATATTAATTTTAAAAATTAGCAATTATGTTTTAATTGGGATAAAAATTGTGGAGTTTTTGAAACTTTGAGGATCAAAATTGAAAAAATTTAAATCAATTTGCAACTCCTTTTCAACTTTAGAAGTTCTAATGCAGTTTATCCAAAAAAAAATATCCGGTCCAATGCATTTTAGAGGATGTTTGGTTCAATATTACCTAGAGAAAATAATTATTTGATTTAATGACATCTATAAATAATCTTCTATTAAATTATAAAATCATTAATAAAAAAATAACATTTAATTATTATGATATTTAGATTGCATAACATAACATCAAAATAATAATGAACTAAACGCCCTCCCTTTTTAAAGTAGACCTATGATTTATTGATATTTATATTGATGCTATCTATATACACTAGCAATATTAACTGATATAAAAGGGAAAAAACAAAATATTATGATTTTATTAGTTACCTTGAAAATTTATTAAAATCTTATTAATGTACGTTTTCTATGTGCAGTATCTATTCAAAAGGTTGTAGTTTTGAAGAAAAACTTAATTTGTTAATTTAATGTTCATTTGAAAGTAAGTTTTAAAAGTTGGAATAATAAAGAAATTAAAAATGTCAAAATATGCCGTTTAAATCTTAGTCATATTATTTAAGACAAAATTAAATCGAATGAACTCGTCGCGGGCCCCACTGGCCCCACCTTCATCTCATGATCTGTTCCAACTTCGAACCTCGCACGTTCATTAATTTTCATTCCATGAACGGCTTTCGCGTCGATGAATTCGTGCTAAACTTATACCCAAAAAACCGAATTTTTACAGTATAAACAAAACCCTAGTCCCCCGTCGATCGCCATCATCGTTTTTCTTCTTCTTCCTTCACCTCATCGATGAACCATGCCAACGCAAGCCCTCTTCCTCTTCCTCTTCTCCTCTTCGTCAGCTTACCCTCGAAGCCCGCCCTCCCATGATCCACCCAAGGAGCCCAAAGAGCTGGTAGTCATCGAAGGAATGGACTACTGCCAGAGCTGCTCCCGCGTCGGAACTTGGTCGCTGGAGGTCGCGACGCCGCTGCCGGCGGCGAAGGTCGGCATCGCCTGCAAAGAGTACCGGAGGAACAGGGTCCAGTTCTACAAGGTTTTCCAGGCGAACAGCCAGGGTATTACTACGCCACGGTTAAATCCGGAGAAGCCGAGAAGGAGACCAGAGCCTGCAGCGTCTTCCTCCTCTCCTCGCCGGACAGCGGCTGCAATCTTCTAACCAATCTCAACTGCGGCGGTGGAGAAAGGGAGGAAGATCCTAGATCATCAAGGGGAAGAGGTACAGTGTGGCGGTCTACGCTGCACGGCCGTTGGCTTTCCGGCCGGCGGGCTGCTCCCCGAATGTTCGCTATTGAGGACTGCAAGAATGGGAGAGAGGGAGGATATTGGATAATGTATGAGTTTGCATGCATGATGTGTTCTTTAATTTGATTTTATATTATAATTATAAATTTATAATATCGTAGGTGTAATGTTTTATTAAGGTGCTCAAAATAAAGTTATTCATCCGACTTTAATTGGAATTTTTTTTTTAAATGAGCAAACATTATCTGAGTGAAAAAAAAATGTTAGTCAATTGATAGATTATTCGTTCAGAATTGCATTTTTTGAAATTATAGAAAAAAAAATTTGTTAATTACTTGCTTTGGGAGCTTCTTAAATTAATTAATTTAATAAAGTCAAACAGCAAATGCATCCAAAATTGAATCATGCAACATATTCTTAAAAGCTATATATCTTACATATTCTTAATGGTTTATCAATACAATTTAAAATTTTAATAATTAAAAACTCAGAAATATAATTAATTAAATAATTATTTAGGAGGCAAATTTTTTTTTCCTTTTATTAAAGTATTGATCTGACAAAATGTTTTAAAAATCAGGCTTTAAAATTCGAACCATATTAAAAATTAGGTTACTGTCTGATTTACGACAATCAGATTGGTCATGATCTAACTGATCAAAATTACAAATTATTATTTTTTAAGAAATTTTAAAAATTAATAATGCCTATCAATAATAATAATAAATATTTAAAATAATAAATTTATTTATTTTACTCATTCGTTGTCATCATTAGATTATATATTTCATAGAAATATATGAATTATTATATTTTAATGTAGGATCAAGTATAACGTCTAGAGAGGGGGTGAATAGACGTAATTAAAATTTAATTTAATTTACTAGATATAATAATTAGTGCAAAATACAAGTGAAAGTAAATATAAGTGCAGACAAGAGGAAAATATCACATCCACAAAGAGCACACGATATAACGTGGTTCGGCTCAAATAAGAGCCTAATTCACTCAATCCCGATCGAAAAGATATCACTATAACACTTCTTGGTTTAGGCGGAGAAGTCCATAGAAATTCTCCTCTATTCACTCACTAGAGGCCCTCCTCACTTTTAAGAGAGGGCTCACTCACTCACCTCTTTCAATTCTTATTTGGAGGTCCTCTTCACACACAAAGTGAAGGCACAAAAGAAGAACTAAAATATTATAATAAAAAGAAAATCACTCACTCTTCTTTCTTATGATTGAATCTTGAGAGCTAGAGGAAGAGTGGATGAAGAGTTTGAGCACTTGAGTACAAGTTCACCTAGATCGCCTTGAAGCTTGATTGAAACTCAATTTGAATGTTTTTATCAACTCTTAGGATGGTGGAGAGTGAAGGTGAATGTTGGGAATAATTAGAGAATTTTATGAGCCAAGAAGGATACCCCAACAATCCCTATCTCCTTATATAATAAGAGCTCCAACGGTTAGAAAAAAGAAGCTGGAAAAGACTTGGAGGTCGACCCCCAGCTAGCAGTTGGAGGATAAAAATATGCCAACGGTCGACCTCACCACTAAGGTCGCCTCCAGGTCAACCTGGAAAAATCCTCCAAAATGACCAAAGTTTCTATTGAGGGGTCAACCTCAGATTGACATAGAAAAATCCCTCAAGATGACCAAAATTTTTGTTGAGGGTAGGCTGAAGGTCGACCTCGTCCTTACTACTGAGGGTCACCCTTCAACTATTCCAAAGCTGCCCTGGAGCTATCACAACCAAAAGAAAGCATCTAGAACAATCTCATCACTACTATGCCACATAATTAGGAAAATTTTAACTTTAAATAAATTTTTAAGATTATCTAATTAACTCGCAGAGATTCTAAGTGCTCAAACTTATATCCAGACTATTCTAGCAATCAAAATCAACCTCACAATAAGTCTACTCTCAAATAAAATGAAAAGGACTGATAAAATTTATTTCACTTAATCTTCAATGCTTGAATCTTTCTCTTTAAGTTGATTGATCTCAATTTTTGTATACATTGATATAATTGAGATGCAACTTTAATAAACCTGAGATTAAAAATATTAAATAATTTTGTTAGTATAAATTAACTTAAACATATTACTAAACATCAAACTCACAATATTACCACAAGGGAGGAACCAATAATCCCCCCCTTTTTGATGTTTGACAATTTATTTAAGTTAAAGAAAAAAATATCTTATATAAAAGAATAATATTGCAAAAAGAAAACCCCCCTTAATAAAGAAACTCTCCCTCAAAATGGATATTAATTAACATTCCTTTTGAGTAGAATTTAGCTCAATAATTTACAAAAAAAATTTGGCAGAATTTTCTCTAGAAAATGGACTTAAAAATAACAAAAAGAGTAAGATACAATATAAGAGATATATACAATAATAATACTCATAAACAAGATACACATTCATATATCAAAGACTAAATATTTACATATACATCACAGAGCATGAATATACAAGTCGCAGAGCATTTACACATGAATATATCAAAAGCTAAACATTTTCATATCATTCTAAAAAATTTTATAACTTTAAAAGTTTAAAGACAATTAATAACTTCTATAATTTAAACGTATATCTTCTCCCCCTTTGTCATCAAAAAGAAAAGGAAGAGAAATAAAATATATCGTAAAAAGAAGATCTACCGATAGGGTCACGTGGTGTCTACAAGACTTCAAGTGGACCAAAAGGTAAATAAAAATGAAACATCTATACTAAAATCATAAAAAGAAAAACCAATAGTATAATAAGTTCACAGCAAAACTAAAGTTCAAAAGTGTAATAAGTAATACAGAAGATAATATCAATAAGGAATGGAGCAAGTCAATCACTGGACACCATCATGCTCATGATCGTGCAGTGCTTCGGGGGAAAAATAATGGTGCTCTGACAGGGGAAAGACTTGAAATGGAGGCCATCCAAATTGCTGAGAAAAGTGATCTGTCATTCTCTGCATGCCTGCCATTAGTTTGGTCTCCATAGAGTGCATGTGATCGTGCACCTCAACTCTGAACTCCCTAAATTGAGACTGAAGCTCATGAATAGCAGTCATGGTATTTGAGTGAGAATAAGTAGGCCGATGATGATGTGGAGCATGAGAAGGTCCTGGTCTATCTATATCAACCTCCTCAGCATCAGCCTCAAGTTCTTCTTGAGGTGCACCCTCAGGTCCTTTTCCGTTAGCCCAAGTAAGTGGAGAGATATTTACATTTAATCCAACTTGGATCATATTGCCTCTACCTACTTTGGTTGATTTTTTTAATTTTTTAATAGCACTTTTGGAGATATCTATTCCCAGGGATTCTAAATAAGCAGTGATAAATTGACAATGTGGCAGAATACTCTATTACTCTGAAGGGGTACATGTCTACTACAAATCCAAGAGAAGATAATAAAACCAAGGTTCAGGGGACGATGGTGAACCATTGCATACATCAAAAATAGGTGGCCAGTGCGAACTTGAGTACAGTTCCTAGAGGCTATAGGAATGACGTAGTCAAGAGTAAAATGATAGAGATGGATATACTCAGGTTAAAGGAATTTGCTGAGCATAGTATGGAACCCATAGTCTAGAGCCTGATGAAAAAAGTACATGAATATATCCTTTACAGGATTTGTCACAGTCTCATCAGGAATATAGTTAGGGAAGGAGAAAAAATAGGAGTCAATGTCCTCGATGCCTAAGAAACTATTGAAACCATTGGGAATGATTTCAATAGTTTTTCCCTGAATATGAGTAGTCATGTGATAAGGTCTGTTAAGGGTGACCTCCAAATTATGAAAAAAGTGGCTGCAGAGATTAATATTAATATTTGATCTATAAGTGACAAATTTACGTCACCTGTAGTGATCAATAAGAGGGCACAAACTGCAATTGCCCTCAAAAAGCTCAAATCAAAATAGTAAACTTTCATCAACTCATAAAAATTTTGACGAAAGTTAACTTCTTTAATTTTAGAGGAGAACTGATAGCAATCATAATCTTCAGCTTCCCTAAGCTGAGGAATGGATTGAGTGGTATGTTAGGGTTGGTTTGGAATGGGTTGAGGTGGAGGCTGAATCGATAAAAAATCAGGTAGAGGTGAGGGTGGAGTTGATGGGGAGGCGGGTTCCAAGGTCTGGCTTGAGGATGGTGCTCAGGCCTCTTTTTAGTGACACCATTGTGAATCTTCTAAGACAAATAAACTAAAAGAGATAGCAAGTGAAGAAGGGAATTCAACCTTCAAAGAGACGTGGAAGGTGAATCTCCAAATGATGAATTTGTACAGCTGCGGGGAGAACAGAGGTAAAAGGGCTCAGTGGTCGGTGATGATCCAATCAACAGTGTCGATGCAATCGTCTGCAGCCAAGCAAAATTGTCGGCGATAGGGTGGTGGCTGCCAGATTTGGAGCGGAAAAAGTGGCTGAAAATAAGAGAATGGCAGCGATGAAGCTCACCAACTTTGTCGCGGACGTTGTCACAATCTTTGGAGGCGTGGCAGTCGTATGCGGCGGATTGCGCAGGTTCGGCAGCGGTCTAGGGCACAGAGGAGATTGGGCGTGGCTGGTGACGCCGACGGCGATGATGTCGTGCAAGAGAGCAGGAAGGTGAGGGAGCTTGGAGCTCTGTCGACAGCAAGCTTTTCCGGCGACAATGTCGTCGGTAACGGTGACGGCGACAACGACGGCTATGGGGAGAGGAAAAATGCAGAGATGAGGAGGATGAAGGGAGGGCGACGGGGCTTGAGAGAGTAGGGTTTAAAAACCTAATAATAATATTAAAAAGAAATTTTAGCTCACCTGAGGTCGCCCTGAGGTCGCCCTCGAGTCGCCCTTAGGTCGCCCTTGGGTTTCCTGTAACTGCAGTTTTATTATCAAAAAAAAAATTGAACTTTGAAATTTCATAAAAAAATTGAAATAAAAACAAAAAATTTGAAGATTTGCAGACACATTTATCATCATCCCCTAAGAGTAAAAAAATTTCAGCTTAAAATAAAATTAAATGGAGATTTTGACCCTACAGGTTGATTTGCTCAAAAAATCTTAATTTTAATCAAGCCATCTAACCCCTTAATTTTCCAAAAAAGAAAGAAAAGATTTTATTTGATTGTTATGAACATATATAAACCCGAATGGTCGTTTCTAATATGGTACTCGTCAACATCAAGCAAGGCGAGAAGGAAAGTCTTCGGGACTACACAACTCGCTTCTTCATCACCGCGACAAAAGCTGAAGACGTCGACCTTGCCGTGGCCATGCACAATTTCTGGAGGGGGCTCAAGGTCGGGGATTGGTCTAAGTCTATGCAACTAGCCAAACCCCGAAGCTACCCGGAGCTGGTGGCCAGGGCCAACCAATTCATGCTTCTGGAGAATGCTGAGTCCTTTCCCCCCGGTGTTTCCGGGGCCAAGAAGGAAAAAAAAAGGAAACATCGGGGCGACAAATGATCGTCTACGACGATGCACATGACCAAAGGTCGTGGCAGAGATGAGGGGAAACCGCGGCATGTTCAGCAGCAAAGGCACTTCTTCTCTCGGCTGCTTCCTGAAGTCTATGTGACGGCCATCAAACAAGGTTGGGTTCAACCTGCCGAACCCAAGCCAATACCTCCAACCGAAGTAGACCCTGACAACTACTGTGAGTTCCACGAGAAACAGACTTCACAGGTGCTGAGCCCTTAGAACTATGCTTGATAAATTAGCTGATCAGGGCAAGTTGGAGGAGTTCATGCAGATGACGTCAAACCCCAACTCTCAAAAGGGAAAGGCTCCCGAAAGCACCAACATGCCGGCTAGAGTTTCCCATCCCGAACCTGGCCAGTCGACGCGTCCCTTTCCTCCTGCGGTGAGGACGATTAATGCTATTTTTAGCATTGACCCAACCGCCGCACGACATCAAGAAATTGAGGTCGGCGGTTTCTCACACCAACATTCTTCCTCCATCCCACTTACCTTCTGCCAAGAAGATCTCCTCCAGCAGGGCAACCCTCACAATGATCCAATCGTGGTCATTGCCCGCATCGCCGATTTCGATGTTCGACGGGTACTCCTCGACTCTGGGAGTGCACCTGACATCCTGTTGAATCTGCTTTTCTTTAGATGGGGCTCAAGGAGGCAAACCTCCTCCGTGCAAGAACCACCTTGCTAGATTTCTCTGGGGAGAGGGTCCAACCATTGAGATTCATCTCCTTACCCGTCTCTTTTTGCGATGACAATGGCTATGCCATGAGCATGGTAAACTTTGCCATCATCAGAGCTAAATCAAGCTACAATGTCATCCTTGGAAGGACAACTCTTAATTTCTTCGGGATAGTGATCTCCACACCACATCTCTGCGCGAAGTTCCCTATCTTCAGTGGCATTGTCACCATTAGAGGATATGTCAAGCAAGCCACCCGATATTTCTAGATCGCCGTGCAGCTCATCCTCGACCAACTGGACCCCAGAGAATCCCAACCAATTGTACCACAAGAGGGAGTTATGCATGTAACCTTGGGGGGGGGG
>KZ451980.1:5845427-5865029 GCA_002786265.1 Apostasia shenzhenica
CTTCTAAAGTTGTAAATATATCTTGTTCTATGAATGACAAGCAGCAGGTAGATGTCAGTGCCTTGCTTTCTGAGTGCATCGATATCTTTGCATGGTCTCTCAAAGATATCTCAGGTGTTAATAGGGCTGACTATGAGCACCACCTGAACATATCCTCTATTGTCACTCCCATAAAGCAGAAGAAGAGGGTTATGGCAGGATAAAGGCAAAATACTATCGAAGAAGAGGTCAACAAGTTGCTAGGAGCATGCTACATCAAGGAAGTTCAATACCCTCAATGGCTTACCAACATTGTTATGGTAAAGAAGGCCAACGAGAAATGAAGAAATGTGCGTAGACTTTCGAACACTAAATCAAGCCTGCCCCATGGATACATATCCTCTTCCACGCAACGATACAATGGTGGATTGAACCTTCGGATACGAGATCATGAGCTTTCTAGATACTTTCTCTGGATGCCATCAAATTCAAATGACTAAAGAAGATGAGAAAAAAATTGCTTTCATTACCGACTTCAGTACATACTTTTATAATGTCATGCCCTTCGGCCTCAAGAACGCCGGCGCTACCTATCATTGCATAATCAATGTATCTTCAAAGGTCAAAGGGGCAAGAATCTTGAAGCATATGTTGATGATATTTTGGTGAAAAGCAAGAGCAGGGAGGGGCACCTCACCAACCTTAAGGAGACACTCGATACCCTCCAAAGGTTTAACCTCAAACTCAACCCCGCCAAATGCACCTTCGGCACAGTTTCAGAGAAGTTTTTGGGTTATTTGATATCAGCCAGAGGGATAGAGGCCAATCTAGATAAAATCTTAGCGATCCTAAGCATGCCTTCTCCTCGAACGATGAAGGAAATTCAGAAACTGGCAGGACAGATCAACAGCCTGGGTAGATTCATTTCAAAGACCGGGGACCGATGTTCGCCACTTTTTTTATGCCTACGCAACAGCAGAAAGGGCTAATGGACTAATGAATGTGAAGAGTCCTTCATAAAGTTGAAGAGATATCTTATCTCGGCACCGATACTGGTGGCACCGAAGCTCTTGAAAATACTGCATACTCCCAAAGTTTCGGGAAGGCTTCTCAAGTGGTCCATTGAGCTGGGCGAATACGACATCAAATATGTTCCACGAACAGCAATCAAGGCTCAGGCCCTAGTGGATTTTGTAACCGAACTCTCAACTTCAGAGCCATCACCGACTAAGAGCAAGGCTATGGCTTGGTCTCTCCATGTCGATGGTGCATCTGGATCACAGTCCTAGGGGGCTGGAATTCTCCTAACCAGTCCAATGGGAACTGCCTTACACTAGTTAGTAACCCTCCAATTTAGGGCCACTAATAACCAAGCAGAGTATGAAGCCCTCATCGCGGGCCTGAATTTCGCACTCAGTATGGCCATAAGGTGCATACAAGTGTTCAGCGACTCGCAACTGGTCGTCAACCTGGTGAAATGCACTTGGGAAACAAAGGATGAGATTTTGAAAAAATATCTACAAAAAGCCCAGTCCTTGACCTCTCAGTTCGAAGATTTCTCCCTAGTACACATTCCTAAAAAAGAAAATCAAGTGGCAGACCGGCTCGCAAAAGGGGGGCTCCCCGACCTCCGCCGACATCAAGTATTTGACAAGCTCAGTTTTGAGTGCGCGAAAATTCACTCTGAGGAGCATCCGCCCAACTGGATGGATGAGATCCTCAATTACTTGAAAGATGGGACACAACCTGATAGTAGGCAAGAGGCGAAAAAACTGAAGCTTGAATGCACCAAATACGTCCTTATCGACGGAGAACTCTACAGAAGGTCTTACGCCAGACCCCTTACTAAGTGCCTGAGACCAGAAGAGGCACAAGAAGTCATGGACGCTGTCCACAAAGGGGAATGCGGAACCCACGCTCGCGGCCAAAGCTTGGTTATGCGGATCCTACGTCAGGGATTCTTCTGGCGTAATATCCACAAAAATGCTCAGTCATTCCTGGAGAAATGCCCTCAGTGCCAATACTATGCCGACATACAAAGACGGCCGGCTGGCTATCTCAAACCTATCAATTCATCATGGCCCTTCGTTGTTTGGGGGCTAGACTTTCTGGGCCCAATGCCTGCTGCTATCAGGAGTTACAAGTAGATTCTGGTTGCTGTCGACTACTTCACAAAGTGGATAGAAGCCAAACTTCTTGCTCGACCTACAACTGAGAACGTCGAGAATTTTCTATGGGCAAATATTGTCTGTAGATATAGAGTGCCCATGGTGATTATTACAGACAATGACACCCAATTCGCCAATCAGCAGGTTCGCAACTTCTGTGGCAAACATCAGATCAATCTAAAATATGTATCTATCTGGCACCCTCACTCCAATGGGCAGGTGGAAGCCGCTAACAAGAATATCCTGAAAATCTTGAAAAAATGCTTGGATGGTGCCAAGACTCGCTGGCTAGATAAGCTACCAGGTGCTCTTTGGGCTTACAATACAGCTTCTTCTGAGGTTACTCAAGAGTCTCCCTTCTTCCTGTCCTTCGGGATAAACGTCGTCATACCAGTTGAGCTGGAGCATTACTCCCCCAGAGTCAAAGCAACAGCCAACTCCGATCCTGAAGATTTGCAAACCTAGATGAATGAAAACGATGACTGGCAGCGGGTCGACCTAGACCTCCTAGAATGAAGAAGACAGGAGGCCGCGCTCAAATGCTTGGAGCACAAGCGCCAGTTCGAACGATATTTCAACCGAAAGGTTAACCCCAAGGATTTCATTCAAGGTGATTTGGTGCTCACAGCGATTGCTTGCTGGCAATAATTTGGGAGTTCCCAAACTTGAACTAAACTAGGAAGGTTCTTACATCGTGCGCGAGATTGTTGGGCCCAATACATACTATCTTATGACCTTTGAAGGAACTCAACTCCCCAGGACTTAGAGCGGAGATGATTTGAAGAAGTTTTATGCTTAATCCAGAACGACAATCCATCTTTATTCTCCTTACACAGAATTCAATTGTACAGATTCATTCAGAAATTCTTTATACAAATCCATGGGACATTCTCTTTCTGGTTTCTTCCATCTGTTCAGACATCTTATGTCTTGGGACTCTTATGTTATTGATATTTATACTGAGGTATTCATATTATTTAAAGCACGATCGGCTCATCTTTTGCTCAAGCATCGTGCACCAGGTATGATCTAACCTTCAGCTATCGTACTCGGGGTTTCAGTACCTCGTGCATGATAGTTCATTATACTCACCCTTCATATACGGAGGTCACTAAGCGTAGTTACGCCTAGTAGGCGGGATCTCCTACCTACATCTGGTACCCTTTCATAAGCCCATCTCGCTAGCGGAAGGCCCGAAAGTCCGCTCGTAATCTTAGGGCAATCCCTGTTATCTACTCATGATACAGGTCACCCCTAAGCAGAGTGCTTTCGCTTTCCACTAGGATCTGTCGCTCTAACGGAGGTCAGCCCATGCCTCAAGTATAAATATTGAAATCGATGTTTCAGATGATCCAAGTCTTTTTGGTATCGGGTCAGATAACTCATCCTAGGCAGGATCTTCACTATTATTATTACTTTTTTTCCTGTGCATGGTTGTAAAGAGGTATAATTCTAAAATGGATCTCAAGATCAAACCCCCACGGAGGTCAGCCCACACCTGAAGTACAAACATCGACTACGATGTTTTCAGATGTTTCGTCCTTTTCGTGCTGGGTCAGGTAACTCCTTCTAGGCTGGGTCATCACCACTATTGTGTGATTTTTTTCACACAGCTGCATGAAGGAATGTGGTTTGAGGGTCAAAGCTCCAAATACCCTCAAATCAGTCATCCTACAAACTCAAATATCGAATACGATGTTTCAAGCTACTCACATTTTCTTAGCATTCAATCTGATGATCCCTTTTTGAGATCGTCAATGCCATTTCATGTCAAATATGTAAGGTGAAGAGATCTCACAAGGTGCTCTATAAAGATTCAACTTATTATGGAGCTCATTCTCGCGGACCGGTGTTCACATTCATACATCTCGAAATTATGGGGCTCAACTTATGCTTAGCTTAGATTGCTCAAATCAGAATTCCAAATAAGCCTCATACAATGCAATTTACATTCATTTCAACGTACTTGCTTATCTTATGAAAACAAGAGATAGGTATGCAAAAAATCTCTTTTCTTTTTCATTCATATGCATTCATATTACAGAGTTGATGTTACACCTCAATTTACATCGGAGCAGGTTGGTCTTCGCTGGCTTTGTCCAAAAGATCAAACATCTGATGGACAAAGTCATCATCTAAGTCCAATTTCTCTTCCTTGTAAATAGAATCCTCAGCTAGGCATCCGATGGGCTCCACGTCCGCAAGATCATGAGCAATGATCTTGCCCTTGCGGATTAAAGCGGAAGTTAAACATTCCCAGGCTTGTTAGATTCCGTCTAACCTCTTTCTCCTGTATGGCAAGCTTATTTTGTAGGCTTCTACAGCTGCAGCAGATCTTTTCGTAGCTACAGTCTCCTGGTCTTCTGCAGCCTTAGTCAACTTCCCCTGCAGGGCCTTATTGTTAGCCTTCAGTGCTCCCATGGCGGACTTATGGACTATGAACTCCTCTTGTATAGCGTTATGCTCAGAAGACTTCACAGCAAGTTGCACCCTTAAGGCCTCAATCTCCTCGGCCTGTTGCTGAATCTAATGAGCAAAACAAAGTTAGTACCTCTCTGGTAGACTAACAGAGGAAGAAAAGATGTAAGAAATTCTTACAGTGGCCACCCTGTTGATGATGCCGGCATAGAGGTCCATTGTGGAGGATCTTTCCACCTTCTCCTCAAGGCCCCTAGTCACCAGTCCGCCTCCCATGGCCAGCCCCAAATCTCCCCGGATGGCGTTGCTTCGGTCAGATGATTGCTGGGAGATGATGGTTACCTTTCTTTCTTCCCATGTCACACTCACATCAACCTTCGAACCTTCGCCTCCGAACTCCCCAATGAAGTTAATACTGAATGGGGGGCTCCACACTTCGCTGCCAATCATGCTCCTCTCTGGCAGTCTCTTCTTGTTCCGCCAAGGTCTTCCCTTTCTTCGAAGGAGACTCTTGATGTGTGTTCTCAGGAAGACCCCTCTTCCTTTCAGGGGCTTCAAAGAGTACCAAGTCTTGGTGAGGGCTCGCAGTCTCCCCTTCTGCCCTCTCTTTTTTGGCTCCTTCCTTGCCCTCCTCCTCCTCCTCTCCTTTTTCTCCTCCAATGACTATCCCCCTTCCCTTATCACTCTTGGGAACCATCTTGGGTTCGGCTGTCACCGCAGGCTCCTTCCCCTTTCCTGCATATAGCTCAACCAGTGTCATCTTGTCATCTGCGCTGTTCTCAGGTGAGGACACCATGTCGATGGCAGTTCTACTGCAGACTGGCTCTGGAACCTCTATCACTTGGTCCTCCTCCACTTCAGTAACCTCTTTATTGAGCTAGACGGCAGGGGGCTGCCCTCTCCTGGCCCTCTTCATCAAAGTTGCGCTAGGGGGTGGGACAACCTCCTTGAAGATGACATATCTCAACGTCTTGGCGTACAGAGATATGTTATTCTTCACGTGCCTAAGGAAGCCCTTCAGGGGCCAACTTTGTCTCTTCAGTCTGTCCGAACTCTTCAGGGTTCTCTCTCTAGCCATCCACTTGGCGTTGCCGATGAACTCAGGAGGGCAGACTCTGGGCGCCAGGTGGATTCTCAAATCCCCCCCGACGAAGAAGTAGTAGTCTCTCCAGTCAGAATGATAGCTATTCGCCCTAGGAAATATCGCCTTTCTCATCTTCGACCACAGGGCCAAGTCCGTACCCTAGCACCGCCATCCAGCTAAATAGGGTCCTGAACAGCATCAAGCTACGTGGTATCTCCTGGGCCTGTAGCAGCTTCAGGAAAAAGTACATGTACACGACGACGTTAGGGGAAAGTTGGGCCGACACTATCTGGTAGGAGTTTAGGACTTCTCTGAACTCTGACTGCGGCGGGAGCATCATCCAGTACTCCACCTGTGCCCAGTACATGCACACTGCCCCTTCAGGAGGCCTGTTCGGGCGGAGGTCAGTGGTAGGCTGGATGATCACTAGGTTAGGGTTTCCCCTGAACCCCCTTGTCGTGTTGAGCACTTCGTGCTCCATCAGGAGAGACTCCTGGTAGCTAGCGTCCCTCTGGAATTGTTCGGCCAGTCCGGCCTACTCAATTTCTCTTCCCCCCATGATCAGATTCTGTAGCAGAGCAAGCAGGAGAAGGTTTCTCTCAGAGATGGAGGCAAGGGCGAATGATTTGACTTTCCTTTTTTCCTCCCCCCTTTTGATCTACAGCCTTATGGGAAACGGCGGTGACTCTTCGCCTTCTGGCCATCTGATCTCCTCGATCGACATGCAAGTGCAATCAAACCGTTCACTCTTCTGACAGTTTTGAAATTCAAAGCGGCATGCAGATATCGAAGCATCCCTCTATCTACACTCTTCCTATGCCCGTGTTCGATGTTTCTAAACATCAGGCTACGCTGCCTAGGTTTGTTCCCCTACTATCATTCACCGATGTTTTGCCTCAGTCTAACATCATCCACGATGGTAGCCGGAAACCTTTGAACTCTGTTTTTATTATTGGTTTTATGATTTCACTTATGAATTCCTATTCTGTTCTTTTCAATCTCATATTATCTTTTTTACAAAGGAAAGAGGAAATAAATGGAATGTATTGTATACTAGATTCATCCAGAATAAGTTTTTGAAAGAAAATACATTTCATTAAAGATAAAACTTGTTATAAATTTTATTTTTCTTGCTCTCTCATATGTCTCTCTATTGGATAAAAGACATACAAAGGAGTTAAAGAAAAATACAAGGCTTCAGAACTTAGACACCTGGAGTAATAGCTTCAATCTCAAATATGAGGTGAGCCACATATCTGGGTTGACCTATTACACTCCTTACAAACCAGAAGTAGATCACCTAGGGGCTATCAGGACTTCTCTCCTCTCTGATCGTTCCTTCAAACGTATGTTGATGATAAGGCTGAGGAATTAGGAGAGGACGAAAATAAGTCATTTCTGGCTCCCAGGCCAATGCTGCCGCTGAGCTTCAGGGGGAACACTTTGGCCCTCTTCAGAACTTCTGCGTGGAGGAGCGAGATGGTATCCCCAGCTTGCGTAGGAGCCTGTGGGAGGAATCTCCTCTAGGCCATGGCTTCCAGCATCAAAGAACCTGTCTGGTCCGTTGGGGCTACAAAAAGGAAGAACCGCGGGACCTCTGATGTTCTCCTAATTTAAGATACTTACATCAACCAGTGTCTGATGGAGAAGATCAAATGCTGCCTAATTCTTCACGTGGTGGCCTACCGGTGAGGCGCCGATGACGTTCACCGCCTTTCTCACTGCTTCCTCCAGATCCTCCATGCGCCACCCCCTCCATCCAGCGCTGTTTTCCACCAAGGTGCTCATGGAGTGCATCTCAGCTTTCAGCAGCTCATTTCCGCGATGAGCCTCGAAAATGCTTGCTTTGGACCCTTGGCCTCCGCCTCCTTGGCATCCACGACCTCCTTCTTGAACTTCTCCCTCTCCCACCACAAGGCCCCTCTGTCATCGTCTAACTCTTTTATTCTCTTTTGAAGGTCTTTAACGTGAGCAGAGTGGGCCTGCTCTATATCCAGGACAGTGCGGTGGTACTCCCCCCTTGCAGCCTCAGCTCTACCGGCCCATTCTGGGCTGCTTGAAGCTAGGGAAGTCAACCTTTCTTCTAACTTCTTCATCTCCCCTAGCTCCGTCTTGAAACCAACTTGAGGGTGCTCCGCAGCTTGCAACAGAGCACCCTCTAACTCTACCACCTTCCCAAAGAGGCGAGTTTCCCCTTCTTCTTAACCCTTCATATTTTTTATCACCTCCAGGATCTGGGAGGTATTTTTCAGGACCTTCTCTTCTTCCCTCCTTATCTCATATAATTTGTTCCCCAGGTTGCTCATCATCCCCTCAATGCCGAGGGCGACCTCAGACACAACCTAGGGAGCCCCCTTCTTCTCCTTAATCCCCTCCTCCATCATGCCCTCTTCCTCCTTTTTTCCCTTTTCTTCCTTCTTCTCCTCTCCCCGGGCACTCGCCAGAAGGAGACGAGGGAAAGAGGGTCTCCTTACTTCAACAGGTGGGGGAATTAGCTTCTCAGGAAGGTCAGGGCCGCAGATTACCCAATATGGGGAAGGAACTGCTCAACATTCTCTGGCTTGAGGCTCACCCCTGCAGACGTTTGGCGCACTATGCTCACCTCCATTCGCACCTCCGCCCTCTGAGACAGCCTGATCAACAAACCAGTAACATCCACCACTGCAACCATTTCCTCCTCCCTTACAGAGCCCTGTACAGGCTCCAGAGCTTCTACCAAGACATCAGCATCCTTCGCCAGCGGAGAACCGAAGCAGGAGTAGCGTTACTTAGGCTCCCCCTTTTTCTTGTACTCAAGCTCCAACAGAGGAGCTCTTTCTCTCTCTCTCTCTAAAATATTGTACTGGCCTTTCCAACCATTCTTTTTTCTCTTTAGTGAAACCTCTCACTGACCGCTTGGTGGACGTAGGGGACTTCCTCCTTGAACCACCTTAAACTTCTGTGTGCTGTTTTGGTTGTTAGAGTTCTCTGCGCGCCGCCATCTCTCGGTACTCTCTCTCTTTTTCTCTGTGTTCTTTGGGATCCCCTACATCCTATGTCAACAGTCTTGTCCAAGTTAGGGTTGATAAAAATTATCAATTTCAAGTCGATTTTTTAAACTACGTTTCATGTTTAATATCTTGGATTAAGCAAATAGTATATGTGCATGTTTCTCAAAACTTTTTGTGAATTGCATATTATACATTTGTCTATTATTATTCATCTAATCTTTACTATATATAATTGTAGCTTATACAAAGTATGTGAATGTGTATACATTTGATGTATTGTAGACAACACTAATGGCAACTATGTTCTTCTTGTCTCTTAAAATTCCACAAGCTCAAGCACAAAACTCGATTTAATAGTCATCAAACTGTTTCCATCATTAAGTTTCAAAATAAGATGTGTGTGTAAACTTCGATACCCAAATGTAATTCTCAAACCGCAAGGACCTAAATGCAATTTTTCATTTGTACTAAGTACTTGATTATGGTGCTGCCATTTGGAGATATTGAATGCAATTATAGACTCTCTCTTCTTTGAAAATTATTATTTGTGTCCAAAACAAGTACCTCTTTAACATTTAAACAAATATATTTAAATAGTTTGAAAATTTTAAATTAGGGTGAAGTATATTTCATGTATATATATAATGAAAATTTACAATATGAGACATGACTAATATTGATTTAAATGTTTTTTTGTAACTTTAACTTGACACAACTCAAGAAATGCTTGTAACTTGAAAAGCTATTGGTTAAGTTACAGTAGAAAGGCACTACATTATAGGGGGATTATATACAGAACACTGAATTCATCACAAATTACGCATTTCACCATCTTTTAGTAAATATTACATATATCACACTCTGGCATGTAAATCCCCTATATTATATATATTATATTACGTTGATTAATATAAGAAAATGTAGGAGATTTCTTGATCATATGTCCTCATATAAGATATCTAAACGAAAAGAAATCAGTACTTTAATGTCGGACACATTTGGCATTAATGAAGAAGACGATATTTGTAGTGACGAAAAACTCGGGGAGCTCCATTAAAGGTAACCTATAATGAAGTGATAGAGATTAGATGTGAGAGTCTCATATGAGCATGAGATACAAATGGCCATTTGTTAATCTCAAGGGAGGACCCTGTGAGTGTTGGGTTCATAGCTATTCTTTTTTCAAGAGCCACTAAAACTGATTTGCTTTTCTTAATTTAAAGTTTTCTGCATCATCATTATAATTTTTAATTAATTTATAAAATTTTAATTTAATTTTACTCTTAATGACTTTAATTAATGTTATTTCAGGTTTAATTTAACTAATTTTAATTTAATTTTAAATTTTTTCTACCTATTTAAACCTTGGTCATTTGGTTCAATATTATTATAACATTATATCATTTGAAAAAATTAATTATTTAATTAGATAGTATTACAAAAAATATATAAAATTATTATTCTAAAATAATATTTAAATATCACTCAAAATTGTACGAATCTTTCTATCATTTAGAGATAGCATAAATAATATACATCTAAATAACACGAATATCTATATAACATTGAACCAATTTTTTTTAGGCAATTCTTTTAAGTAAAAACAAGAATTATTATTTTATTTTTTTCAATAAACATAGTAATAAGAATTTATGCTTTATTTCATTCTCATAATAGAGTAACCATTTCATTTTAACTTTATTCTCAACAAAGTAAATGTAATAATACTATTATATAGATTATATCGAATCGAACGCTCCCTTAATTTAATCACGCATACTAGTCAAATTAGCTGATCTTATATTTTTGAAAAATGGCAAGTGTGGGAAAACTGAGTTTTATTTATTTATTTTATTTTATTTTGGCTAACTTTATTTGTGGGGGCCATAATTAGTCATGTGCACGGACCAATTATAAGTGATCATGAAATGTCTTTACTGGTTCAAACAATCTCATATAATTTATTGATAAAATTTCATTCAAGTCTTTGAGGTTTGTGCACATTACATATTGGTCCTAAATAATATGAATCATCTTGTTCTTAACTTTTTGGTTATGGGTTCTTTTGTGAAGGCCGCCATTGAAAAGGCATGAAATTTATTTTCTTGTTCTTAATTTGCTTGTTGCTGAGGTTGGGCCCATTCCATGATGTCCTTTTTAGAGTTCATAAAAATAAATCAATTTCTGTGGAGTTGTTTAAAGTTGCAAGTTTTATATCTTCCAACAAATAATTTATGCACACATTTACGAGTACTTTTGTGACATAATATTGTACAATTTATCTATTATCCTTCTTACATTTTAAATAATATGTAAATAGGGTTGTCAACAATTCAATTTTAATTAGATCTGATCTCGATATAAGATTTAATTTAAATTGAAATTTGATCCAAAATATAAACAAAAAAAAAGTTTAGCCAATCTCAGTTCGAGCTACGCTCGGCTCATTTATTTCCAAGCCAAGCTCGATTTGAGCTAAAATCGATTAGATTAATTTTCAAATTTTCAATTAAAACCTTATATATAAATATTCTTATTTATTCAATTAACTAAAATCATGTAGTATGTCTTGATCTAAAGATTAAAAATTAATCTACAATTAATGGGATTTGAAGTTTGAACAAAAGTCAAGAACAAAATTTTAATGTGATTATCCATAAGATTATTGTAAAAAAGTGAACATATTAAACATATATATATTTATAAATAGTTTTCAAAAAAATTTAATTGATTCAATTTAAGCTGGCTCGATCTTATAATGCGTCGATTTAAGATTAGTTTGATAAAAATATCGAGCCAAAAAATAGGCCGTTAGTAAGCTCGCTTAAATTGAATTAATTTCAATTTGATTCAACTTTTTTGTAGTTTTACATGCTCAACCGCAATACTCAATTTGATACACTGATCATATTTTTTGTCAAGGTGGATCAAAATAAGATGTTAGTGTAAATCTTGAGATCCAAATGCAATTTCCAAACCACAAGGACCAGTTTGCAAATTTTCCTTATATGTCGTGTCAGTTAATTATGGTGCTTCCATTTGGAGCAATATTAGATGACAACTGCCTACTTTCTCATCTCAATTTGTAATTCAAAAAATAAAAAAATTTTAATTAAAAACTTCAAATTTAAATATAATATTAAATAACTTTAATGTGTTTTAAATTACTTAAAATAGATTTCATTATTATGATTGATATTTTAAAAAATATGTACATAAATTGTGCATATGAAACATGACTAATGTTAATTTAAACATTACTTATTTAAATGAATATATGCGTAGATAATTAACAAAATAAGTTTATTTTTTTTACATAAAATTTTTTCCAGATCAGCTAAACTCGCAGGCTACAGACTTATTAGTGGCCACCCTTATCGTCTAGTCACTAATTTATTAAATATTAATATATATAAGACAAAAATAACAAAAAATGACAATCAAAATAATTTAAATATTAACAACTAATCTCTCACACATAATCTTACTACATTTTTTTCACTAAATTAAAGTATAAGTTCACCTGCATTAATTGAACCCAATGAAGCCTTTAAGATATAAGTGGCTGGTCGGCGAATCGAGCTCAAGTCAAATTTCAAGATTTAGCTTAAGTACTTATTTAATAAAAAAAACTCTCTAACCTTTCAACTCATTTATCACAAATTTTGAATTATTGATAATTGAACATTTCATTTTTTGTAATTTTATTTAATATAATCATAACTAATATTAAAATTAATACTAAAAGTAAAGATAAGTATTAATTTTATTAAATAGAATATTAGAGGTGGTAAATGATCCAACGAGCTAATCTTTATCTTTGCTTTTATATATGTTATGATAAGGTTGACTCATTAATAATTTGAACTCATATAAGATCGATACATACTCAATTAAAATGTGAAGAGTTTGAGTCAAGTTAATGAATTGGGTCAAAATCCTTGTTATAATTTTAAGGGTAAATAGCATCTGGGTCCCTCTAGTTTGGTCGTTTGTGCAAATAGGTTCCTCAAATATTTAAATGTAGCAAACTGGTCCTCTAATTTGATGAAATGAGCATATAGGTCCTTGGGTCGTAACAGACGTTAGAAATCACTCTCTCTCCTCCCTCTCTCTCCTCCCCGCATCTCTCTCTCATCCCGATCGCACTGGCGACGCCGCCGGACCCCAGCAGCTGCGCAGCGTGTGCGAGCGCCGGTGGATTGGGAGGAGAGAGAGAGAGGCGCAGCGCACGAGCGACGCCGGTGGGTCTGGGGGCAGCGCGGCATGTGCGCCCTACCGGCGGATTAGGTGAAGAGGGAGGGTAGGAGGAGGCGAGGATTGCAATGGAATGCGGCGTAGTGACGACGATCTGGCGGTCGAGGCCGAGGGTAGTGAGGGCGGAATGCAGGGATTCCATGGTGGGGAGGAGGGATTGAGCGAGGGAAGTGTCATTGCAGGTGAGGATCTCGTTGCCGACGGTTATGGATATTGGTTCCGGGAAGGTAGGCCTGGATATTGGCGCTGGTCCAGGCTAGGGTTCCGTCGGGATTGCGGACCTTGTCGACGCAACGGTCGGGGACGCCGATGATGAGCTCGATGCCGGTATTGGCGAAGGCGCACAGGACGGAGGGATCGACGTCGTAGAGCTTGACGCAACCAACGCCGATGGAACGGATGAGGGGCGTAACCATGTTTGGCGATGGGAGGTTATTGCGGAGCAGGCCGTAGTTGACGCCGACAAGGAAGGCGGAGGTGGCGCCGGCTAGCAGGAAGTGCCGGAGAAGGAGAAGAAGCGAAAGTAGCCCCCATCTCTCTCTCCTCCCGATCCCGTGCACGCGCGACGCCGACGCGACCCGCTGGAGGCCGGTGTCACCCGTGCGCGACGATCGGGATGAGAGAGAGATGCAGGGAGGAGAGAGAGGGAGGAGAAAGAAAGTGATTTCTAACGTCTGTTACGGCCCAAAAACCTATATGCTCATTTCATCAAATTAGAGGACTAGTTTGCTACATTTAAATATTTGAGGGAACTATTTGCACATACGACCAAACTAGAGGGACCCAGATGCTATTTACCCTAATTTTAATTGTCATATTAAACCTCTATATCATGATGTTTGATTACATAAATAATATGATCGAGCATAATTTTAATCATCATCACAATATTGATAATTCACAGATTTCTGTAAAAAAAGATAAAAATAAATACATTTAATATTTAATTTTATTTTTCTTTTAGTTTAGCATTTCACAATTTTTAAGTGCATCTACGAGTTTAGGATTTGTTCCTATATTAGTTTGTGATATGCATATATGACCTTTATTTGAAGCTCAAAATCCTCACTAAAGTTTAATCAATCACTGCCCAAGAAATCATAATAAATATCTATAATATTATTTATAACAGCTCGACTTTGTAGATAATATTTATTTTGATTAATAAAGTTTATGATTGTGGAATACAGATAATCTATATATTTTAATTTTATCAATTTAAAATTTAACTAATTAGAGTTGTCACTGATTCACTAATGGCGTGTTGTATAAGTTTTTGTTGTTTGTTTTACTGTCACAACTTATTTGGCATAAGCTAAAGTGTTCCAAATGGCCCAGTAACAGTTCTAGAAACTAAAAAGGATGCAACTTTCATCTAATATTATATATATTTTGCTAATGTGAATATTTTATTTAAGTAAAGCTTACGTTAAATAAGATTAATTCAACTCACAATTACACTCGAGTTTCTCAATTTCAAGTTTTTAATATCTGGGTTTCTATTTTTAAAATTTTAACATCTGAATCCTCTTCTGAAATTTTTATTATTAATTTTTTAAAAATTATAATTATGCTCTCTCTCTCTTCACTGCTATTGCATAGAATGAGAGATTGAGAGCATAACTAAAATTTTAAAAATATTTAATAATAAAAAATTCAGAAGAGTGAAATATAATTAAATTAAGAAATATTTGGTTAGATATTATGTCAATATCAAATCAAGTTATCTAGATATCATCAAATCACATTTCGAAATAACAATTTAATTATTTTTTTATAATATTACATATTATTAAATCAAATAATAATATGACATTAAAATAATATTAAATTAATAGAATTAAAATATTAATCAAAAAATTTACTATAATTGATATATTTGAAATGCTTCTTCTCTGATTTGATTGGATAAAATTTATTAGATAGCAATGCATCATATATATCACAATTAAATCATATTTTAGGTATTTTTTAAATAAAAATTGAATTTATTTCATACCATACATACATACTAAATCATAATTAATTAATTTCAAATCTCATACATATCACAATATATTTTTCAAAACTTAAAAGTCATCATATAATGTTACCTTTACTCTGATTAGATTAACTTTAATTTAATTAAATTTAACCTTTGCAAATGAACCGATCAACCTATAACACTAATAAGTACTCATATGAAGATGCAATGAATGAGAATCAATCTATAATCACATGAAGATAGAAACGAGTAAAATATCAACAGATCGTTATAAATAGAAGGTGAAAGAGTTCATCGCATATAGGAATGCCATTAGACAAATTTTAAAGGAAGTTTATAGGATCTCTTCCTTTAATGATTTTTTTTTATTAAAATTTACCAGTAGTTCTTCTCTTTATTTTTTTTTATCGATCCAAGAAGTATTAAAAATTAATTATATATACATATATCTAACTTATTCACAAGCTCTTATGCTTCATCATCTGTAAAAAAAAAAAAAAAAAAGGAAAGATCTTCAAATCATTTTTCATCTTCCATTCCCAAAGCAAAAAATCATTATCATACAAAAAAAAAAAATATACAAGCAATCCACTAACAGCTCTGACATCTCCGATCATGGCGGCGGCAGGCAGATCAGAACATATGAACAGACAGAAAATGTCCATCAGACATGAAGGGAGTTCGACTGGGAGCAGCATCTGTTGAGCAGTCTGAGGAGCGCGTCCGCCTTCCGCCTCGCCCGCGGGGAACCCGACGCCGCCAGGCTCTGTAGCGACGGCACGCTCCTCGCGTTCATCAGCAGCCTGCTCCCCATCTCCTCCCCACCGTCCCTGCAAAGCCCCAGCAGCACGGCGATGGCGTTCTCCTTCCCCTTCTGCGAACCGAACCTTATCAGATCCACCAGAATCGCCACCACCGCCTTGCTTCTCCCGATCTCCCTCATCCCCTCTTCGCAGCCGCAGAGCAGCGCCAGCATCGCCAGTGCGTCGTCAGTGATCCCCGCCTTTCCGTCCGTCAGAAGCTCCACCAGCACCGGCACGGCCCCCGCCGCCACCACCGCCGCCTTGTTCGGGCAGTGCAGCGCCAGGCTGAACAGCGCCGTCGCCGCGTCCCTCTTCCCGGACGCCGTCCCCTCCCGTAGCAGCCCGACCAGCCCGGCGATGGCCTCTGGCCGCTTCCCGATCTCCGCCTTGCCGTCCTCCATCATCGACAGGCTGAAGATCGCCGCCGCTGCGTTCTCCCTCGCTTCCATCGCCGCCCCGGTCTTCAATACAGCCACAATCGCGTCAATGGCGCCGGCGGCCATGATGAGGGTCTTATTATTGTCAAAAATGGAGAGGTTTAGCAGCGCGGTGACGGCGTTCTCCTGCGTCTGTGGGTCGCCGGAGCTGAGGAGAGTGATGAGGAAGGGGATGGCGCCGGCCTCCGCTATGATCCGGCGGTTGTCCATACCGGTCTTGGCGAGGAGCCGGAGCTCGTAGGCTGCCTGGCGCTGGGTTTCCGGAGAGCCCATTGCGAGCTTTCCCACCAGAAACTCCGCCGTCATCCTCACCGCCTCCACCGCCGCCCTCGTCTCCGAGACGTGGTCTATAGCGCCAGCGCCGGCGGCGTGGACCTCGGCTGCCACCGCCGGAGCTTTCTGCCACATCGTGGCCGGGAGGTGGTTGTCCCTGCACCACTGCTCCATAAGGCTCTTGAGGGCGTAGTTGGGGACGAGGGCCACGTGAAGGAGCTTCTGCCCGCTCTTGGGACAGGTGTGGTGGCCGGATTTCAGCCACCGGGAAATGGAGCTCCGATCGTATGTGTGGCCGGAGGCAACGATTACTGGGTCCTTCATCAGGTCCAGCGTGATCGGGCACCGGAACTCATCGGGGAAGATGAAGTTCGACTGGGTCTGAGCTGTCGCCACTGACCACGACGATGAGCGACTGAGAGCAGCCGGCGCCGGCGCTGGCTGCCGGGGAATGGCACCGTCAGATTTACTGCAGCGGAAGATGATGGTTCGGGCGTAGGAGACGAAGGCGATGAGGCTGTTGATGTTGGATACAGCCATCAGACCGCCAGTTCCGGCCTGCTTGGGGATTTCGGATTCGAGCCTTCTGATTTCTTCCTGGTAGCCGGCGGCGGTTCTAAGCCCAGTTTTCCGCAGGATCTCCTCAGCTTTTCTGAAATCCTGGAAGCCCTTACTGGCGGCGCGGTCGCCAGCCATGGTGGAGAAGAGCTCTTCCCGGAGGCGGAGCTCCCGCGGGTCGAGGAAGAGGTCGGCGCGTTTGGCCTGCCGATGGAGGAGCTCTACCTGCTCCCGGACGTCCAGCGAAAGGGAAAGGAGGCTCAAGGGAAGGATGTCGAGCGCAGCGGCTAGCTCGCGGGTGCAGGAATGGAATCGCTTGGCGGCAGCCTCGGCGTTGAGCAGCGTCCAGAGGAGGCTGCCGGCGGCGAGGTCGTCGAGGAGGGCCTTGGTCCGTCGAACCACGGAACAGAGCTCAGTGAGGCAGAGAATCGAGGACGGCGGAAGTGAGGCGCCTCCTCCGCCGCCAGAGGCAGCAAGGTCCTCGAGGAGGGAGGAGAGGAGGCGGGCGTGCTGGATGGCGGCGGTGGTGTTGCGGGTCTGGAGGAAGGGAAGGGGGTCGAAGGCGGCGAGCTCCCGAGTGGCGAGGAGGAGGGATTCGATGAGGGAAGCAGGGGGGAGGAGGCCGGAAAGGGATGTGAGTCCTCCGGCGGTGGAGAGAGACGGCAGCGAGGGGCGGTCCATGGGTGCTCCCCGTGTCTCTGATCTTGCTATTGAAGGGAACAGTGAAAATGGGTGAGGAAGAGGCAAGAGGGGAAGGTTTCGATTTTTGGTGGCCATGACGGAATTAAGAAAAAGGGTTGACGGTTTGCGTTTGGAAGTAGCGGGAAAGGAGGGGAAGAGGGGTGGACGACATATGGAGCGTGGGAGGAAGGCAGCCAACTGGCGAGGCGGCGACAGGTTCAGGGGTAGGTCAGCGAGGAAGAAGATGAGTCCAAGCGAGAAAGGACAAGAAAGGAAGGCCCGGCGGGCTGAAATCGGGCCGTGGGCTCACAGCTGCCTGATCGGGTCGATCAGCCCGCCCGCCAAACAGGATCAACTGATTAGCATGATGATCTTCTTTATGTGGCATTGTGGACTAGTGCTTCTGCATAAAAATATAATTAAACATTTAGTGAGATATATATATATATATATATGTAATTATTTTAATATATCTGAATAAAAAACAAATCATCCTCCTTCAAAATAAAATCATCTGGGCTTGTTTGGTTGGAGGATGAATTTGGGTAAAGAAAGAGAAAATAATTTATTTTATAGAGTTGATGGGAAAGAAATTATTTTTAATATTGAGAGGTGTGTAGGATGTGAAATAAAGTTGATTTTAAGGTTGGAATTTGTGTTAGAAGTGAAATAAAGTTGATTTTTAAGGTTGGAATTTGTGTTGGATGTGAAATAAAATTATTAAAATTTATAATAAATTTTAAATATTATTATTATATGTTTTTGCCCATTTTTGGGCTCATGCCAAACAAGGCCCTAATGTAGTTACATATGCAATATATTCAAATGCATTATTCATCGACACTCTTTAGTCTTCAATTCCTAGGAAGAAAAAAATTTGAATGCATATGTGAATCTTTGATTCTTAAAAATAGCTCTTCAATCTCATGCACTTCAACACGATATAAAATAAGTATAATTTTGATGCATATTCGAGGAAGTTACTTAATTAGTTGCCTAATTTCTGCATGGGCTAGACAAAATCGAGGGTTTTTGGCATGATCTCCCTAAAGGATTATAATGTCTTCTAGAAACTCATGGGAAGGGCATCCAATTCCGTTTCATTTAAAAGTCAACTGAAAATGTTACCCATTTTACAAGTTTCTTCGAAATAGGGACAATATCTACTGGACCAAAGAATGCAAATCATCATTTGCTTTCTTGAAAAAAGTACCTTAACACAATGTTGATCCTGTAATGTCTAAAGTTAAACAAAACTCTCTAACTCAATGTGGGCTTAACAAATAATGTTGCATCAATACTTCTAATTCAAGACGAAAAATATTTTTTTAGCACTTAGTGCATCATGTCACCACAAAGATGCCAAAAGCAGTTACCTTATTCTTGAGAAACTCGTGCTAATAATTGCAGATATAATTAAAGTAATGGATCAAACCTTAAGGAAGATTGCAAAAGTTGAGAGTCGAACCTGAAAATCTGCAAACCCATGAGCTGCAATTGGGCTTTTATAAAGACCTCAGAAAATAAAAGAGTGAAAACTCCCTACTATTTGGGAAAACAAAAAGCCAGAAAGATCAAATACAAAGCGACAAAGTATATGTTTTCTTAATTGAACAGCTTTACTGGCTCTGTTACCCTCAAAGAAATGTCTTCAATAATGTGAAGCTGGACAAGTCATAACAAAATTCATATAGACAAATGTCCAGTAATATGTACTCTTATAAAGGCAATGCTATTTTTAGCCAACCCTGAATGAGGATGCGCGAACTCACCAAATAATGTCATCAATCAATGCCAAGTGATCACTTGAAGACATAAGAAATAAGCATATTTGCATAAGAGATGAACCACAAACTGGCTACTTTTTCTCATCATTCTTTCCTATTGCTTAGGCTTGTGTTTGTACTATCTCCATGAACAGCTTGCAATCTGAGTCAAGTAAACACTCAGTACCACCAAAGAGCATTAGG
>KZ451980.1:5891724-5909697 GCA_002786265.1 Apostasia shenzhenica
TCAAAACACTTGCTTGCGCCGGTCCTGTCCCCCCTAATGGTTGCCACGCCGAAAGGCGTGGGGAACATTATGCACAGATGGTACGTAGATGCAACCATCTGGAATGCTGCGATTGAGGGGCGTCCCAGTATTGCGTTGTAGCCGGAGGGAGCGTCCATGATAATGAAGTCGATCCTCTTTCTCCATTCATCTGGGACCTTCTTCGAGGACGACGCGCAGGGTTGTGTATCCTGCAGGTCGGTAGATGTCGCCGGAGAAGCTGGAGATCGTCATGGATGGGGGAAGTGGTTTGCAGGGACCAACGGCCATCTCGTTGAAGGCGTGGAGGTACAGTATGTCGACCGAGCTGCCGATGTCGACCAAAGTCCGATGGATATCGCACGCTCCGATCTCGGCGATGACCACGATGGGGTCGTCGCGATTTATGCCACCCTTGGGGAGGTCTCCTGCAGTGAAAGTGATATCAGGCAAAAGAGGGGGGAGTTCGATCGTGCATACCTAGTGGTGTCTCTGAGTCCTGAGACCGTTATGGTAACCGAAGATGGAGAGGACGGTCTTCTTGCCATCGGATTTCGGCGTGGTTGATTTTGAAAAGGGGCGCCGCTTTCGGCAGGGGCCCTTCAATCCTCCTGTACCCGTTGAGGTAGCCATTCTCGATGTACTCGTTGACGAGTGCCCGAAAGGAGCGGCACTTGCAGAACTTTGTGGGATCCTCACCGGGTTGTGGTGGCTGGCGTTCGCCACGGTTTTTAATGAAACCTTTATCGCTGAGGATCGAAAAGATTTCTTCTATGATGTAGATAGGGGTAGCGGGACGTGGAGACTTGCCCTCGAACTTGCGCTTCCCTTGGGAGGGTGAGTAGTTCCGATCTCGAAAGCTTCTCTTGGGAGTGTTCGAGTCCGCCTTGTGGGTATCGCCCTGCTTGTTCTGTGGCGAAGTGGCCTCCTGCCTGGCTTTCGCCTTGAGAGCTTTCGCATCTTCCAGATGGATGCATTTTTCGGCACAGGCCCTGGCCTCCATCAGGGTTTTTGGCATGTTGTCAACGAAAGAGTCATACAATTCGCCGGGTAAAATGCTGTGAACGAAGATCATGGTTGATCTGTCGTCCGTAGTGTCCTTCGTCTCAGCATTCATTTTTGAGAATCGGTCCACGTAGTTGCAGAGCGATTCGTCTGAGGCCTGCCGTATTTGCCACAGCTCATGGATCGTTCGTGATGTGGTCTTCGAGGTCCGTACGATGTGTCAGCGGTCATGCCCCGTCGGCGGGAAAACCGCGTTTTTCTCAGAGAAGTACAATCCCCCAACGGTCAGATGTCGTGTCGGGGCCTTGCTCTTCGACATCTTCTTCGGCGTCTGCTTTTCGGGATGATACTCCTTCTGTTCGACTTGGGTGCCTTGCTCACGTGGAGGTCACGTGAGCAACCACGTGGACGGCTCAGATGGAGGCGCGAAATCAATTACAACAAATATTAAAAATTTTCATAAAATTATATTGAAAATAACATATCACACAATAACTATTTATGTAACTGCATAAGAAATAATAAATTCTGAATGAAGTCAACAAAATAAAATAAATAAATATATAATCAAACGAGTAATTCATCGAGTAATATAGCATATTCTATAGTTTTAAATAAACAAAATACCTCACTAACGTGCCTTAATTAAACAAACCCACAATCAGCAGTAGTGCATGGTTTATTCTTTTTGTTCTAATATTTGCACTTTTATATTATTTCACAAAACAAAATTGAGATTTTGCTGTAGTTTTTATGTTTGACTTTATCAATAATTTTAAGGCCTTTCCATTTAGCCCAACGCATTTGGCACGAAGTTTAAGTTTTGTCATATATACTTAAAAAATAAAATTTTTAAATATTTTAGATGTGAGTTTTAAAAACACAATATTATTACCACATGTTACATACTTACAGATTTAGTACAGACTAGGTAGAAGCTAAGTAGAAGCAAGGTACAGGCTAGGTAGAGGCTCTGATGGGAGGCGGAAGCAGAGTGGAGACAGACGACGGAGCAGAGTGGAGGCAGACGGCGAAGCGGAGAGGCAGAGGGAGTCGTGGAAGGAAAGGGTTGAGCGATGGTAGAACAGATCTCCTTCCACATGTCGAGGGTTATCCTTTTATATATGTGTTGACGTAGGATGTGGGGGTCCTAGGAAACACCAGAGAGAAAGAGAGTTCCGGGAGACGGGGAGTGAATTCAGAGCATTCAGAGAAACACACAGAGGTTTAAGGTGGTTTAGGGAGATAATCCCTTACGTCTACTAGACGATCTGCGAAGGGGGTTTCACTAATGAAGAAAGGTAGCCTAGAAGGCTTGTACAATATTTTTTTTGGGAAGAAGAAAGAAGAAAAGAAGAGAGCTCCACAGTTGGGGCTCTGTTACAATGAGAGTGAAGAGATCTTCCCTTATTTCTTGACGCCTCTGCCCCCTTTTCTTTTTTTATGGGGAACTGTTCAGTGGTATTTGTAGCTGGTGGAGTGCGTGGCTTCACCCGTGTTTTCCAGAGAAAAGGCAGTGGACAAGCTCTGGGTTCGCGCCGCTTGTCGGCCACCAGAGAGTTCTGGAGCCATAAAAGGAGAGTGATATCCTTTAATATTTGTACTTCTTCTGGGGACCCGTGATGGCTGGAGCATGCGGATCCTTGATTTGCGGGTCTGGAAAAAAAGTGCCTTGTACGGGAAACGACGCCGTTAGGTGGAGCTGATTGTGACATGCACTGCTCTGTAACCTCGTACCCGATGTTACTAGGGATGATCTTGGCTTATCGGGCACGAGGTTGGATTGAACCCTCGTGTCCGAGGTTTGACTTGGTCAAAGGTCCTGCAAAGTCATACAGATGAGTCAGCGAATGAGTCAAAGAAGTGGAGGCCAGCCAGGCGCCACGTGTACGGTCAGGATGCAGCGCAAGAACCACGTGTTAACATCAGCCCCCCGCATTGTCAGGGAGCGAATATTAATATGTGTCCTGGAATGCGAACCGTCGCGAGGGTGAATACGCTGCCCAAGGCCTGCATGGATAAGATGGGGGCGGCGCCCGCCGATTTGTATCCTTGCATCTTCACTCTAAAGTTTCCCCTGTAAGAGAGAAAATTTGTTAGAGAGATAGAGGAGGAGAGGGAATGGTCCGCTCTGGCAAGCATTTCAAAGAAGAAAAGAGCAGGCGGGGCTCTGGCTGGGGTTCCCCCTCTGGAGAAGAAGCCGGAAGTGCTGCCCGAAGGACCGTCTTCTAGCGGAGAAGTGGGTACCCTGACAGTCAAAGTTGCCAGTGTCCTAACGTAAGTATTGGAGCTGTTCAGGAACCGGTGAGCACGAAGGCTGCTGAGGTGGTGGTTGTTTTTGACTCTCCTGTCAAACTGCCTCAAAAAGTCAGGGAGCTGAAGGAGGTGGCTTTGATGAGTGAAACGGCCACAGGGGAGAAGTTAGCGCTTGGGAAGGTCTTTCTCAAAGATGAAGAGGTTGAGCGACTCCTTCCCAGGTTTGGGGTTCCTGAAGGGGGTGTGAAGAAATCTCCCTTGCTGGTTTGCGGTCCTTCTTCCCTTGGTGTTCCAGTTCCGTCTTCTGAGAAGAAAAGGAAGCCCCTCCTCCTTTCTCTCCCTCCGTTGAACCTCCGAAGTGATGAGGAGAAGGAAGAGAAGGATAAGAAGGGTGAGAAGGAGGAAGGCACCAAGGTGGAGGAAGTGATTAAGGGGAAGAAGGGAGAGTCTCTTCTCACTGCCTCTGTAAGCGCTCCTGGTACTGAAGGGCCAGGGGATAAGATGGAAGAGGCGATTAAGGAGAAGGGGAAGGTCCTTCCAACTGCTTCCAGCGCCGCCTTCGGCACCGAAGGGGCATGGAGTGTGCTGGGAGATAGATTATTTGAGATAATGAGAGAAGAGGAGAAGATCTTGGGGAACACTTCTGAGGTTCTGGAGGTGGTAAAATCTCTGAAGGGCAAGGAGGAAGGGGAGGCCCATCACCTTCAGAGAATAAGGAAGTTGGAGGGCATTTTGTCTCAAGTTACAAAACATTCTCTGAGTGATCATAAGGAGGAGCTAGGGAAGTTGCACCAATTGGAGGATATGTTGGCTTCCCTGGCCCTGGTCAACACAGAGTGGGCTAAGAAGAGTGAGGCTACGATGGGAGAATTCCATCGCAGTTTGTTAGATGTGAATCAGGCCCACTCTTCCAATGTTAAAGACCTCCAAAAAAGAATAAGGGAGTTGGATGATGAGAGAAAGGCTTTGAGAGAGGAAAGAAGGCGACTGAGGGAGGAGCTGGCCAAGGCCAGGGAGGCTTCGTTGGGGGCGAAGGAGTCGGTCTTCGAAGCTCGTCGCCGAGAGGAGTTGCTGAAGTCTGAGGTCCATTCCCTGCGGGCCTTGGTGGAAAACAGCTCTGGATGGCGGGAACGACGTATGGAGGATCTGGAGGAAGCGGTGAGGAGGGCGGTGAAGATCGTTAGCGCCTCATCGGTGGGTCACCATGTGAAGAGTCAGGCTGCTTTTGATGTTCTTCTGTAGACATTAGTTGATGAGAACAACCTGGATCAGGAGAGCATTAGAAGCCCTGCGGTTCTTCCCTTCTGTGGCTCTAAGGGACCAGACAGGTTCTTCGACGTCAGGAGCCACTGCCCAGAAGAGATTCCTTCACCAAGGTCCTATGCAGGTTGGGGGTATCAGCCGCCTCCCCTCCGTAGGAGCCCTGAAGAAGGCCAGACCACTCCTCCTAAGGCCAGCTGGTTGGGACGAATGCTCCCTCCCCCAGTCCAGCAGCAGGATCAGCCAGAGATCCAGAAGTGACCTGCTTCCACCCTCAACCAGTTCCTCAGCCTTATATGTTTAAAGGAACTATAGTCGAGGTAGGATGAGATCTGGTATTTCCCTGGGTGGTCTGCTGCTCATGATCAGGAGAGTAATAGATTGGTCTCAAAGAGAAAGTCTCCCCCAACTTTGAGATCAAAGCTATTACGCTCGGTGTCTAAGTTCTGAAGCCTTGTATTTTTCTTTGTTTTTTCCTGTACTCATGAGAGAAACATGTAAGGACAAAGAGTGAAATTATAACAAGTTTTTATCATTAATGAAAATGCACTTTTCTTTTCAAAAACTTGCTATGAATGAATTCTTGCTTGTATGCCTCTTCGTTCATGTTTGAAACAGGTACCACGAAGTTTAGAAAAGAGGACATGAATTCATAAGTGTGAAAGTAAAAAATTCAACTGCTGAACTAAGTAAAATTCTAAGTGGAAAGGAAGAGGTATTTATCCTCGTGCACGATAATGAAATATTGGGCGAGGATAATAAAAGAGACCATCCCTCGAATCCTCGTGTACGATAGTTACTATCGTGGATGATATTACGAAGGAACGGGGAGAAGAGACGCTTTGAAATCCGTGTGTCGCTTCGAGTTCTGAGATCGTTAGAAAGTACGAACGGCTTGATTGCGCTTGCACGCTGATCAAGGAGATCAGACGATCAGGAGGTGAAAGGACACAGTTGTTTCTCTTTCAAAAGGGGTTCCCTCAAGAGGAGCAGCTGGCGCGTCTTTCATCTCCAAACCCAAGGGAGGAGAAAAAAGAGAAGAGACCTCACCCCGTGCCCTGCGAGACTAAGCCATGGGAGGAGGAGAAATCGAGTGGGAGGAACTAGCCACCCAGTTTCGCAGGGACACCAGTTATCAGGAGAGCCTCCTGATGGAGCATGAAGTGCTCAACACGACCAGGGGTTTAGGGGAAACCCTAACCCGACGATTATCCCCCCTGCCGCCTACCTCTGATCGAACCGTCCTCCCGTGGGGGCCGTCTGCGTGTACTGCGCTCAGGTGGAGTATGGTCTGATGCTGCCACCACAGTTGGAGTTTAAGGAGATCCTGAACTCCTTCCAGCTTGTCCCTGCACAACTTTCTCCCAACGCCATTGCCTACGTGTATTCCTTTTTGAAGCTGTTACAAGCTCAACGGATACCATGGACTCTGACGTTGTTCAGGAGTTTGTTCAGTTGGATGGTAGTGCCAAGGTACGGGGGGTGCTTGGCCTTGCGGTCGAAGTCGAGGAAGGCGATGTATTCAGGAGCGAGTAGTTCCCACTCTGACTGGAGGGACTACTACTTTTTCGTCGGAGGCGATTTGGGAATCCCTTTGACGCCCGGGGTGTGCCCCCCTGAGTTCACGGGTGATGTCAAGTGGGCGGCAGGGCGGGATACCCTGAGGAATCTGGAGAAGTTGAAGGGGCAGAGTTGGCCCTTAAAGGATTTTTTTAGGCATGTAAGGAATGACATATCCTTACATGCCAAGGCACTAGAATACAGCGTCCTCAAGGAAGTTATCCCCCCTTTCGGCACAGTTGTGAGGAGGAGGGCCAGGAGGGGGCATCCTCCTGCCACCCAACTCAATAAGGAGGCTACTAGGGAGGGGGAAGAAGAAGAAATAAGGGTTTCAGAGCCAGTTTGCGGTGGAGCCATTGTCGATGTGGTATCCTCTCCTGAGGATGCTGCAGACGACAAGAAAACATTGGCTGAGCTGGGCTATACAGGAAAAAGTAAGGAACCCATGCCAGCCGCCAAGCCTTAGGCAATCCCAAAAGGTAGTACAGGGATTATCATAGGGGAGGAGGAAGGGAATAAGGCTGACGGAGGACAAGAAAAGGAGAAGTGGAGGGACCTTACCTGGAACTAGTTCTCAGGGAGGTCCATGGAGAAAAGAGGGGTTCCTCCGGGAACATAGAGCCCGAGCCCCCACAAAAGAAGGCAAGGAGTGTGGAGGAGAGAGGTTTCGCTGCCGAGGAAGAGCATGACTGGCAGCGAAGTGTAGAGCCCCTTATAGTACCAATTTCGTCGGAATCTTTGGGGATGTAGGTACGAGGTTGGCGGTGAGGACGATAGGGGATGATAGAAGAATGATCGTCCTCACCGTGCCATCCGAGAATAAGGGTCAGGTCTACTGAGGAGAGGTTGGCCTGACTCTAGGAAGCGGTCTGGTGTCAAAAAATTTGGAGTAGAAGACGGAGGCAACCTCCACACCAGATCTGTTCTCAAGATGCGTAAACAGGATAGCCACGGTAAGGATCTCTTCTCAAGTTTCCCTATCCATTTTAATCCTGCGAATTGACTTGTTGTCGCTGCAGGATCTTGCTCCCTTGCCGATGGCTCTGAACAGGGCTCTGAGGACCGAAGAGCAGGTGGTGGAGCTAGGATCTCAGCTTGCGGCGAAGTCTTCACAGCTTGATGTCGTTGAAGGGGAAAAGGTCAAGCTGCATGAGGAGAAGAATAAGTTGCAAGAGGAGCAGGCTAAGCTGCAAGAGGAACTTGCAGTCCGTCAGTCTGCCTTGGTCGTCGCGGAGGCTGACAATAAAGCCCTGCAGAAAAAGCTCGTCGAAGTCGCCGAACAGCAGGAAGCCCTTATCGCCGAGAAGTCCATGGCTGCTATGGAGGCTTACAAGACTAGTCTTCCCTGCAGGAAGTTAAGGTTAGAAGGAATCAGGCGCTCAGGGGAGGGATTGGCTTACTTTAATCCAAGGGGGGGAGGTTCCTGCCGCCGAACTTGGAGAAGTGGACCACTTCCCTTGCATGGCTGATGATCCAACTTACAAACAGGAGGGTTTTGACCTGTCTGATGACCTTATCCATCATATATTTAGGCTTTTGGATAAGACCAGCAGAGGGTAACCCATTCTTTTTGTAAGGAGAGTGAATTATAATCCCTCTTTTGTAATTTCTTGATAATTAATAAAAAAGAATTTATTTTTTCATACCTGTTTCACCTTGATGTGTATGTAATGAGCATGTACCTTTGTATGAATTTGAGATGTTCTGACTGGTTTTAAAAGAAAACTCCTTAATAAGATAATAAAGAGCTTTTGAATCACATAGTAGCTCAAGTTCAAATTTGAAATGCCTCGACTGGGGTTCTGAGAGAAAAACCCCTTAATAAGATAATAAAGAGCTTTTGAACCACATAATAGCTTAAGTTCAAATTTAATCCATATAGATAAGGAATAATGATAATAGGAAGGATTCCGCCCATGAGGGGTTATCTGACCCAATGCCAAAAGAACTTTTGTCTTAAAATATCGTGCACGATGTTTGTACTTTTGGGCAAGGGCTGACCTCGGGGATCCCCTTCATTAGGGTTGTAGATACTTCTTTGTAAACCTGCACAGGGAGAAGTAATAATAATAGTGGAGATCCTGCCTAGGGGGAGTTATCTGACCCAATGTCAAAAGGACTTATTCGTCTGAAACATCGTGTACGATGTTTGTACTTGAGGCAAGGGCTGACCCTCTTGGAATGACAGATCCTAATGGGAAGCGAAGACACTCTGCTTACGGGGGGACCTGTATCATGGGTAGATGATAGGGACTGCCCTAAGGTTATGAGCAGGCCTTCAGACCTTCCGCTAGCCAGATGGGCTTATGGAAGGGTCCCATATGTTTGTAGGAAACCCCGCCTGCCAGATCTAACTAGGTTTGGTGATCACCATATAAGGAAAGTTAACGATTATGAGCTCATCGTGCGCGAGATTCGGGACCTTGGGTACGATAAGCGAGACTTGAGTTTCGAAACCATACCTGAGCGACGCTTAGGTCGATAGGAATATCTCAGTATATATTGACAGGCGTAAGATTCAACCATAATAACTTTGGAGTTCGATAAATATAACCTTTAGGATGGTATAAAGAAATCCAGATGTTTGAAGAGTATCCCTATACTTGTTGATTGAATTCGTGTAACAAATTTTTGAATAAATCTGTACAAAATGAATGATGTATAAGGAGTATCAAGATGAACTGCCATCAGAGTCTATGTATAGAATTTCTTTACGTCATCTCCACTCGTGAGATAGTATGCGTTTGGTCTAGCAACCTCGCGCACGATGTAAGGGCCTTCCCAATTGGGCTCAAGCTTGGGAACCCCCAAATTGCTGCCAGCAAGAAGTCGTCGCTTGAGAACCAAGTCTCCCTGAATAAAAGTTCTGGGGTTAACCCTTTGGTTCAAATACCGCTCCATTCAACGCTTATGCTCCAGGCACTTGAGTGCAGCCAATTCTCTTCTATGTTTTAGGAGATCCAGGTCGATCTGCCGTGCGTCATCATTTTCATTTATCCATATTTGCAAAGCCTCGGGTTCAAAGTTGGCTGCAGCCTCTATTCTGAGGAGAGGTGCTCCACCTCAACTGGTATGACAGCGTCCATCCCGAATGAGAGGGAGAAAGGGGACTCTTGGGTAACCTCGGAAGGAGTCGTATTGTAAGCCCAAAGGGCACCTGGTAATTCTTCCGGCCAGCGGGCTTTGGCGCTGTCTAGGAGTTTCTTCAGAATGTTTAGGATGTTCTTATTAGCGGCCTCCGCCTGCCAGTTGGTGTGAGGGTGCCAAACAGATGCGTATTTGAGATTGATCTGGTGTTCTCTGCAGAAATCATGGATCCTCTGATTGGCGAATGGAGTGCCATTATCTGTGATAATCACTATTAGTATGCCATATCTACAGACGATGTTGGCCCAAAGGAAGTACTCTACGTTCTGGGCAGTGGGTTGAGTGAGCGGCTTAGCTTCAATCCACTTTGTGAAGTAGTCGACTGCGACTAGCATCCACTTGTAGCCCTTCATGGATGTAGGCATCGGGCCTAGAAAATCCAGCCCCCAAATAGCGAAGGGCCAAGATGAATTAATAGGTTTGAGATAATCTGCGGGTTGCCTCTGCATGTTGGCGTAGTATTGACATTGAGAACACTTTTCCATAAACACCTGAGCGTCCTTGTGGATGTTGGGCCAGAAGAATCCTTGGAGTAGGATTCGCATAACCAGGCTTCTGCCACGAGCGCGGGTTCCACACTCCCCTCGGTGTATCGCTTCCATGACCTTTTGGGCCTCTTCTAGTCTTAAACACTTGGTGAGGGGCTTGGCATAGGATCTCCTGTAGAGCTCCCCATCGATGAGGGTGTACTTGGCACAAACAAGTTTTAGCTTTTGTGCCTCCTGTGTGTTGTCTGGATGAATCCCATTTTTTAAGTAATCTAGGATCCTGTCCATCCAGCAAGGTGGTCGCTCCTCAGGAGAAACTTCGGCGCACTCGAAACTAGGCCTTTCGAACACCTGAATTCGGCGGAGGTCGGGGAGTCCCTCTTTTGCGAGCTGGTCCGCCACTTGGTTCTCTTTCCGGGGGATGTGTATCAAGGAGAAATCCTCGAATTGAGAGATCAAGGACCTGGCCAGTTGTAGATATTTCTTCAATACCTCGTCCTTTGTTTCAAATGCACGGTTCACCTGATTGACGACTAACTGGGAATCACTGAACACCTGTATATGCCTTACAACCATGCTAAGCGCGAAGTTGAGTCCTGCAATGAGGGCCTCATATTCCGCTTGGTTGTTTGTTGCTTTGAACTGAAGTGTCACAGCTTGATGTAGCGTAGCCCCCATTGGGCTAGTTAAGAGGATCCCAACCCCTTGGGATCGTGATCCGGATGCACCATCAACATGGAGGGACCAGAGGTTTGTCAGGGACCTGGCAAGTGGCGGCTCTGAAGTAGAAAGTTCAATGACGAAGACCGCTAGGGCTTGAGCCTTGATTGCTGTTCATGGGAAAAATCTGATATCGTACTCACCCAGTTCAATAGACCATTTGAGTAATCTTCCTAAAATCTCGGGGTGCGCAGTATCTTCAGTAGTAGTTGGTCTGTGACAACCTGGATAGTGTGGGATTGGAAATAAGGCCGTAGCTTTCTTGCCGTCATCAGGAGGGCCAAAGCGAGCTTTTCTAATATAGGATACATGCTTTCGGTGTCCAGGAGCATGTGACTGATGTAGAAGATTGGGTGTTGCACCCCCTTTTCATCATCTAGGAGGACTGCTGAGACTGCAGTGTCCGATACTCCCAAATAAAGAGATAGGACCGTGCCTTCCCTCGGCGCCACTAGTATTAGAGCCGAGGTAAGATACTTCTTCAACTCTGTAAAGGTTGATTCGCACTCGTCGGTCCATTCCCCTTTCTTGTTCTTGCGCAGACACTGAAAGAATGGAGAACATCGATCACCAGCTTTTGAGATGAATCTGCCCAAACTGTTGATCCGCCCTGCTAGCTTCTGGATCTCTTTGGCTGTCTTCTGGGAGGGCATGTTCAGAATAACCGATATTTTGTCAGGATTGGCCTCTATCCCTCTGGCAGAGACTAGGTATCCCAAGAATTTTCCCAAAGCTGCGCCGAAGGTACACTTAGCAGGGTTAAGCTTGAGATTGTATCTTCGAAGGGTATCGAGCGTTTCCTTGAGATCACCGAGGTGTTTTGTCAAGGTTTTGCTTTTGACCATGATATCGTCTACGTAAGCTTCGAGATTCCTTCCCCTTTGGCCTTTAAAGACGACATCAATCATGCGTTGGTAGGTAGCACCGGCATTTTTGAGACCAAATGGCATGACGTTGTAGCAGTAAGTGCCATAATCAGTGATGAAAGCAGTCTTCTCCTCATCTTCCTTGGCCATCCAAATCTGATGATACCCGGAGAAAGCATCCAGGAAACTCATAACCTCGTACCCAAAGGTACAATCTACCATCGTGTCGATGAGAGGAAGCGAGTAAGTATCTTTAGGGCAGGCCTGATTCAATGTCTGAAGTCTACGCACATTCTCCACTTCCCATTGGTCTTCCTCGCCATAACAATGTTGGTTAGCCATTGGGGGTACTGGACCTCCCTAATGTAACTGGCCCCCAGCAACTTGTTAATCTCTTCCCTGATGGCGTCCTGCCTCTCCCCGGCCATTACTCTTTTCTTTTGTGCAATGGGGGAGACGGCCTGAGATACATTCAAATGGTATTCGCAGACGGTTTTGTCTATGCCTGTAACATCGAGACCATGCAAAGACATCGATATACTCAGAAAGCAGGGTGGTAACTTCCGCCTGCTACTTGTCATTTAGATAAGATGAAACATTTACAATTTTGGAAGAGTCTTCACCCCCTAAGGCTATATTAATGACTCCTTCCTGCGGTATGACCGACTGGGACTCTCTGGGATCCATTTGATCGACTACAAGCTACGTCGCTACTTGAAAACAGCGGGTAGCTTGTCTAGCGTCTCCTCTGATGGTGACAATGCCGCTGGAGGTCGGAAACTTTGCGCACAGGTGAGGCGTGGAAATCACCATCCCGAAGAAGTTTAGAGTTGTCTCCCGGGATGGTATTGTAGCCTGATTTAGCCATGATGATGGCAAAGTTGACCATGCTCATAGCATGACCGTTGTCATCACCAAAGGAGACGGGTAGAGTAATGAATCTCAGAGGCTGGACCCTTTCGCCAGAGAAATCGAGCAAGGTAGTCCCAGCGCGAAGGAGGTTCGCCTCTTTGAGTCCCATCTGGAGAAAGATGGACTCAAATAGGATGTCGGCGGCACTCCCAGAGTCGAGAAGCACCTGCCGGACATCAAAATCGGTGATGCGGGCAACGACCACTATCGGGTCGTTATGTTGGTTGCCCTGCTGGGGGAGATCTCTGCTGCAGAAAGTAAGGGGAATTGATGATGCATATTGCTTAGAAATACCACCAACTTCAACTACTTGATGGTGAGTGGTTGGGTCGATGCTAAAGATAGCATTGATCGTTCTAGTGGCTGGAGGGTAAGGGCGCCCTGGTTGGCTGGGGCCTGTAGATGGCGAGGACTTAGTGGGGGCTTCAGCAACCTCGAGGGCCTTCCCTTTCTGGGCGGTTGTGAAAGTTGGTGCCATCTGCATGAATTCTTCAAGCTTGCCCTGATTCATTAGTTTCTCAAGCAAGGCTCTGAGAGCTCGACACTTGTGAAGCTGATGCCCATAGTTCCCATGGAACTCGCAATAGTCGTTGGGATCCACACCGGCCAGGGGAGTTGGCCTGGGTCCGACAGGTCAGATCCAGCCTTGTTTGACAGCTGCCGCGTAGAACTCGGGGAGTGGCCGAGAGAGGAAAAGCTTTGGATGCCGGAAGTGTCGCGGCTTTACTTCTTCTTCATGATGTTTGGCCGCATGCATCCTCGTGGCCGGGGGTTCGACTCCCTGATGTTTTCTCTTGCTTCTCTCCTGCTGAACCCCAGGAGTGCTTGTAGGAGAAGATTCAGCATCCTCAAGAAGCATGAATTGACTGGCTCTGGCTACCAGCTCTGGATAACTTCGATGTTTGGCCAACTACAGAGATTTAGATAGGTCTCCTACCTTGAGTCCCCGTCGTAAGTTGTGCATGGCCACTGCAGGCTCTACGTCTTCAGCTTCTGCTGCAGCGGCGAAGAAGCGGTTGGCTTAATCCCGAAGATTTTCTCTCTCGCCTTGCTTGATGTTGGCGAGTACCATGTCAGAGACGATCATTCGGGTCCGGCAGATGAAACGGGCGATCAGCTCCCATTTCACATGCTCGTAAGAAGAGATGTGACCCCTGGGCAGCTTGATGAACCAGCTAAATGCTGCCCCTTTCAGGGTGTTGGCCAGGAGGTGACACCTCGTGGCCTCGTCCGGCTGGCGGTAACGAACTGCGACCTCAAACCCTTGTATATGCTCACGGGGGTCTGTCACACTCCTGTAGGCCTCCAGCCTGGGAGGTCTGAAGTCTTCTGGGATTGGGGCCAGTCAGATGGCATTGGAAAAAGGAGCGTTGCCATCCATCGGTCCAAAGAAGGAATCATGCCCATGATTGGGGACCTGAGCGCCTTGAAAGAGGGGGTCTCTTCCGGCAAGAAAAGGAGGAAAAGCATGTGGAAGTAAAGTAGGTTGTGGTAAAGGACAAGGTGGAAGAGGATTTTGGTGAGCCTCCTGGAGGCGATAGGGGTGCCTGAGTGGTCTGGAAGAATCAGAAGTTTGGATGGAGAGTGTCGCAACCAGAGGTGCCAGAGCTGGAGCTCCTGCAACCGGAGGAAGGGGAGCCGGGACCACCGCTACCGGCGGAAGAGGTGCCGGAGCTGGAGCGGTCGGCAGAAGAGGAACAGGGGCCGCCGCTACCGGCTGAAGAGGGAGCACTGCACATACCGGTTGTGTTTGTCTAAGGATTATAGCCTGCTGGGCTGTAAGACCGGTGACCATGTCCGTGAGGTTCGCGAGCAAATCCTAAAGTTCTGAGATGCGGATACCTCTAGAGGAAGAAGCAGATTCGGCGTGGCGCCGAGATGTTGAGGCTGAAGCTCTGTCGTCCGGTGCTCGAACTGAAGGTTCCCCTGCGTGCATACTGCGAGCAGCGGAGTTGGTTTTGTGCGTTCTAGCCACCATCTTCCCAGGTCTCAATGAAAGCACCAGAAGATGTTGACGTAGGATGTGGAGGTCCCAGGAAACAGCAGAGAGAAAGAGAGTTCCGGGAGACGGCGACGTGCAAAGGGATAAGCCTGTTAACGGAAGCTCAGCAGGGGAGTGAATTCAGAGCATTCAAAGAAACACATAGAGGTTTAAGGTAGTTCAGGGAGATAATCCCTTACGTCCATCGGACGATCTGCGAAGGGGGTTTCACCAATGAAGAAAGATAGCCTTGAAGGCTTGTACAGTGTTTTCTTTGGAAAGAAGAAAGAAGAAAAGAAGAGAGCTCCACAGTTGGGGCTCTGTTACAATGAGAGTGAAAAGATCTTCCCTTATTTCTTGGGGCCTCTGCACCCTTCTCTTTTTTTTGGGGAACTGTTCAGCGGTATTTGTAGTTGGTGGAGTGCGTGGCTTCACCCGATTTTTCCGGAGAAAAGGCTGTGGACAAGCTCTGGGTTCGCGCCGCTTGTCGGCCACCAGAGAGGTCTGGAGCCGTAAAAGGAGAGTGATATCCTTTCATATTTGTACTTCTTATGGGGACCCGTGATGGCTGGAGCATGTAGATCCTTGATTTGCGGGTCTAAAAAAAAGGTGCCTTGTACGGGAAACGATGCCGTTAGGTGGAGCTGATTGTGACAGGCACTGCTCTGTAACCTCGTACCCGATGTTACCAGGGATGATCCTGGCTTATCGGGCACGAGGTTGGATTGAACCCTCGTGTCCGAGATTTGACTTGGTCAAATGTCCTGCAAAGTCAGACAGATGAGTCAGCGAATGAGTCCAAGAAGTGGAGGCCAGCTAGGCATCACGTGTACGGTCAAGTTGCAGCGCAGGAACCACGTGTTAACAAGAAGAAAAAAGCGTACATGAACAGTAATGCTATAGTTCTCGCACTGCTACAGTTCCCGCACTGCTACAGTTCTCGCACTGCTACAGTTCTCGCACTTCTACAGTAACCCGCATTTGCTACAGTATTCCGCATTATTGTTTCGTAGTTTCTGGAAGCTAAAAAATGCTGAGTTGGCTCTATTATTGTAGCTGAGTTGTAAGGCTGACTCGTATGCTGATTGGCTCTATTATTATCGCTGAGTTGTAACACTAACTCATTCATATGCTGACTCATATGCTGACTCACCATCATTTTTATGATGAGGTCCATTCTGGTTTTGAAGAATAGTAGATAGGTATGGGTATGTCTTGTAGTAATTTGTTCGTTTGAGGTCCCCAGCAGAATTTCAGTTCAGTCCCATTATTTTCATTATCTATTGCTGTTAGATTATCTTCATCAAAAATCATAATTCGTCCATTACTAAATGTCAACTTTGATGAATTAATAGTAGTTCTTGAAAATTTTTATTTTGTTCATCATCCCATGAATATCCAGAGAACTCCTTTGTAGGAAGTTGCGTCTTGGTCCTTTGTTTGGACATTTTCCAAATTTAAAAGGCTGGATATATTAAATACTCATGTGGTTCTACAAATGTTGATATGATCTCAAATTCTAATATTCTTTCAAATATTTCTGTAGCTCATATGATAGTCTTGATTATCTGAGGAAATGTCTTCCATTCATCATAATGGTGAACATCAATGATTATTCGTCTAACTATTCCGAGTTCAATCGGTCCTTCCATATTTGGTGTGAAAGCAACGAACATCCGTTGTCTACCATCCAAGAGTGTGATTAATGGTTCTTTAGATAAGTAAGAGAGAGCTTTATCTTCATGTATATCATTAAGGATTCTTGTCTGGAGATCCTTGGAAAGTATTGTCATAACTTTATTGAAGTAGTCCTTTCGCTTAGTCCTTTTCATATGAGGAGAGTTTATATTTTTGAATTTATGTATAATTTCCAACATAGGATAAATATGACTGTAGTCATCTGGCTCATATTTTTCACAGCTTTGAAGAAGATTTTTGGAAAAATTTTCTTCCTTCTGAAGCCTTTGAGTTATATCATAGAGAGAGGACTCTATATTATGTATATGTGATATTATTTCACGAAGTATATAGATCAAGAAAGGGTTATGCTGTAACCCTCTTATTATTTTCCAGAGACTATTTATCATATTAAATGTCTTGGAAGACATCGGGATATCAGACTTATAATTACTGGTAGTCTTTACCAGTGTAGATATAGTATTCTGATCATATTTATCAAGGAAATTAATATTGATTTTTCCTTCTCTGAATATTATATCCTTCTGATATGTTCTGTAGGAAGGAATATTATGTCCTTGAAGGAGTATTAAGCAATTTACTTTTCCACGTATCGGCCATATTCCTACAATTATGAAAGAGAATATGCTATATATTTTCTCTGGAGAGGAAATCAGCTAAGACATTAGTAAATCCAGGATTAAAAGAAATTTCATAACAAATTGATCAAATTGTAATAATCATCTTATTCGTCGACTATTGTTATCATATTTTTTATTTTTTATATAATGATATAATCCTTTATTATCAGTAACAATATAAAACTTAATAGGTAATAGCTAAAATTTAAAATATTTGACAGATTTTAAAATTACTATGAATTCCTTTTCATATGTTGAATAATTTATTTCTAGTTTTGCGAATTTACCAGAGGTGTAACCAACTATTTCCTTTTGATCAGTTACTAAAACTCCTGCCCAATAAAGATTACTAGCATTTGGATAAAGAATTAGTTTATCCTCTACTTTAGGAATTATAGTTTTAGGTATTTTGTTACCTAATGTTTTGAGGTATTTAATTTCTCTTTTTTCATTGTCATTTAATTGTATTTTTATTTTATCAGTTTCTCATCTTGATATTATTTTTTCTTTATCCTTTTTATATTTTCTATTTATTTCATTTATTTTTTCTTGGAGATATTTAGTATGTTGACTTAATTTAGGTAAATATTTTCTTCCATAATTTAATATGCCAAGAAAACTTTGTAATTATTTTAGTGATTCAAATGTATCAGCAAATTTTTTAATTTTAGTAATTATATGTTCTTGTAATGCTATTTCACCTTGATTAATAATTCTTCCTAAATATTCAATTTTTTGTTTACATAATTCTATTTTATTTTTCCCTAAGATAATACCATATTTTAAGAATAAGTTTTTGACTATATCCAAATATTGAAGATGTTGTTCATTAATTAAGCTACGAGTAGCACCTGTGTCTACTATAGCATAAATATGAAATGGCTTATAACCTGCAAATGCTATCAGTGACATCCGCCTGTTGCTTGTCATTTATGAAAGAAGATATATTTACAACTTTAGAAGAGTATTCCCCCCCCAAGGTTACATTTATGACCCCTGTTGAACCCTTTGATTTTGATGACAACAATTAATTTAGTTGTTATAGACTAATCCTCTTGTTTAGTATGTTAACAGGTTACATTATCTCATTTGAGGATTGAGTCTAAATTAAAGTCCAGAGAAAAGCTGGATCTCACTGGAATTTTTATTGCTTTCTTTTCTAGGACTATTATGTAAGCATGTGCATATTTGCCAAGGTTTTTACTCGAGTTTTTCCTTTTGGTTTTCTAGTTAAGAAAACCTTATTCTCTTTCGTATTTATCATGTTTGGTTGTTTAAGCGAAAATCTCTTTCAACTTATTCATGTTAAGTAATTTGAATTAAGAGTGTAGCTCACTCAATCTATTGATTTGAGTTTGAAGCTTAACTCAAAGTTTAATACTTATCATATATTAGGTTAAAAGTTGTTTTAGCTTAACACAACCTCATGCCTATGATAGATC
>KZ451980.1:5913610-6011251 GCA_002786265.1 Apostasia shenzhenica
GCGCAGATACTGCGAGCAGCAGAGTTGGTTCTGCGTGTTCTAGCCACCATCTTCTAAGGTCTCAATGAAAGCACTAGAAGATGTTAATGTAGGATGTAGGGGATCCCAAGAAACACCGAGAAAGAGAGAGTTCTGAGAGATGGCGGCACGCAGAGGATTGAGCCGGTCAGTTAGGATTTAGGTGCGATGAAGCATCCAGAATAGCACACAAAGATTTAAGGTGGTTTAGGGAGAAGATCCCCTACGTCCACCGGGCGCCAGTGAGAGAGCTTTCACTATGAATTAAAGTGTGGTCGACAGACCAGTACCATGAATGAGGAGAAAAGTGAGAGAGAGCTTTTTAGTTAGGGCTCTAGTACAAGAAGAAGGGGAAGGATCGGTCGTCCTTGATGATCACTCTTGTCTCTGTATGCTTCCTCCTCTGCCCCTACCATGTTCGCAAAGTGGCATTAAATACTACTGGAAAGGGCACTTTGCTCCGGATTTCGCGGGAAAGTAAGAGCTGGGTCTGTCCTGGTGGCCCCTCAAATGTCGCCACTGGGGAGCTGGAAGTAGTGGGCGGAGAGTTTTGTTCTCCTTGGTTGCAGAGATTCCTGGAAATTCGTGCTGGCCAAAGCATGCGACTCTTTGATTAGTGTGCCTAGAAAAAGTGTCTTGTACGGGAAACGGTGCGGTCGGACCATGCCAGCTGCGACAGGTGTAGCTGAGAAACTTCATTCTCGATGTCTCAAGGGGTGACCCTGGATCATCGTTGACGATGCTTTACCGGACCTGCGTGGCTGAGGTTTGATCGGCATTTAAGACCTGCGAAAATAAGGATATTAAAATAAAAGGTTAGTGCCACCTAGGAGCCACGTGTATGGCTAGGATGCGGCACGAGAGCCACGCGTTAACAGTTATTGTCAAATATAAATTGTTCATTATGTTCATTTTTTTATTGTATTTATTATTCTATCTATAATTTCTTCATTACTATCTTTTTCTTTTGACATAAATATATAGTTTATGTTCTCTTTACTTTTTTCTTTATAATCGTCTTCAGATTTCGAAGTTGTAGAGAAATCTAAGTTAGAATTATCAGATTCACTTTCTATTTCTATTTCTAGATTATCTATGTCTTCAATAGAGGATACTTCATAATCAATATCTGTTAGGCTAGATAAATCTTTTCCTAGTAAAATATCATAATAATCTTCAATCATTCTAAGGTGTTGTTCTTCTAAAATTTTTATTTCTTTCTTACAATTATTGGCATAATATCATTCTTCGCCACATTTGAAGCATTTACATGGTTTCTTTTTAAAGTTTTATTTTCTTTTAAAATATTTCTTATGTTTATAGATTTCTTTTGGTTTGTATCTTATTTTAAATTTTTGATTAGTCCAATAATTTCTATATTTTGGTTTCCAATATTTTTTGCGTTGGTAATTTTTATATTTAAATTTATGTTTGTGTTAACGTGTGGCTCTGGCGCTGCATCCTAGCCATACACGTGGCTCCTAGGTGGCACTAATCTTTTATTTTAATATCCTTATTTTCGCAGGTCATAAACGCTAGTCAAACCTCGGCCACGCAGGTCCGGTCAAGCATCGTCAATGATGATCCAGGGTCACCCCTTGAGACATCGAGAACGAAGTTTCTCGGCTACACCTGTCGCAACTGGCATGGTCTGACTGCGTCGTTTCCCGTACAAGACACTTTTTCCAGGCACACTAATCAAAGACTCGCATGCTTTGGCCAGCACAAATTTCCAGGAATCTCTGCAAACAAGGAGAACAAAACTCTCCGCCCACTACTTCCAGCTTTCCAGTGGCCGACAGGTGAGGGACCACCAAGACGGACCCAGCTCTTACTTTCCCGCGAAATCCAAAGCAAAGTGCCCTTTCCAATAGTATTTAACACCACTTGGCGAACATGGTAAGGGCAGAGGAGGAAGCATACAGAGACAAGAGTGATCATCAAGGACGACCGATCCTTCCCCTTCTTCTTGTATTAGAGCCCTAACTAAAAAGCTCTCTCTCTTTTCTCCTCATTCATGGTATTGGTCTGTCGACCACACTTTAATTCATAGTGAAAGCCCTCCTACTGGCGCCCGATGGACGTAGGGGATCTTCTCCCTAAACCACTTTAAATCTTTGTGTGCTATTCTGGATGCTTCATCGCACCTAAATCCTAACTGACCGGCTCAATCCTCTGCGTGCCGCCATCTCTCAGAACTCTCTCTTTCTCGGTGTTTCTTGGGATCCCCTACATCCTACGTCAACATCTTCTGATGCTTTCATTGAGACTCCGGGAAAATGGTGGCCAAAATGCGCAAAACTAACTCTGCCGCCCGCAGTATCCATGTGGGTGAGCCATCCGTTAGGGCGCCAGGTGATGAAGCTTCCGCCTCAACATCCCGGCGTCACACCGGATCTGCTTCTTCCTCTAGGGGTACGCGCATCTCCGAAATACAAGGGATGCTCACAAACCTCACTGACCTGGTCACCGGCTTCATAGCCCAGCAAGCCGTGATTCTCAAACAGACCCAGCTAGTCTGTGCTACCGACCTACCACCTGCACCTCTTTCGTCGGTTGCGGCGACCCGTGAACCTCTTTCGCCGGTTATGGCGGCCCGTGCACCTCTTTCGTCTGTTGCAGCGGCCCGTGCACCTCTTCCGCCGGTTGCGGCTGCCCGTGATCCTCTCCCGCCGGTCGCGACGGCTCGTGATCCTCTCCCGCCGATGTTCGCAAACCTCACTGACTTGGTCACAGGCCTCACAGCCCAGCAAGCCGTGATTCTCAGACATACCTAGCCAGTCTGTGCTACCGTCCTACCACCTGCACCTCTTCCGCCGATTGCAGGGCCCGTGATCCTCTCCCGCCGGTCGCGACGGCCCGTGATCCTCTCCCATCGGTCGCGGCTGTCCCTGCTCCAGTCCTGCCGGCCGCAGCACTTTCTGCTCAGTCGTCTGGTTCTTTTCAACTGCCACGACGACATTTCCCCCCTCAGGAAGTTCACCAAAATTATCCTCCACCGCCACATCTACCCCTTCCTGGTTTCCTTGCACCTGCTTTTCCACCCTTTTTAGCTGGAAGAGATCCTCTCTTCCCAAGCGTTCAGGCCCCCCATTATGGACCTGACCCTTTCTTTGGTCTGATGGATAGCAATGCCCCCTTTCCTAACATCATCTGGCTGGCCCCGATCCCGGAAGATTTCAAGCCGCCTCAGCTCGAAGCTTATAAAGGCATGACTGATCCCCGCGAGCACATCCAAGGGTTCGAGGTCGCGATCAGCTATCGCCAACCTGATAAGGCCACCAAGTGCCACCTCCTGGCCAATACTCTGAAGGGGGCTGCGTTCAGCTAGTTCATCAAACTCTTCAGGGGTCACATCTCTTCTTACGAGCATCTGAAGTGGGAGTTGATAGCACGTTTCATCGGTCAGACCCGAATGGTCATTTCTGATATGGTGCTCGCCAACATCAAGCAAGGCGAGAAGGAAAGCCTCCGGGATTACACCAATCGATTCTTCAACGCCGCGGCGGAGGCTGAAGATGTGGACCCTGATGTGGCCATGCACAACTATCGAAGGGGTCTCAGGAATGGGGACCTATCCAAATCCCTGCAATTGACCATACCTCGGAGTTACCCTGAGCTGGTTGCTAGGGCCAGCCAGTTCATGCTCCTCGAGGATGCTGAATCCTTTCCCCCCGGTGTTTCTGGAACCAAGGAGGAGAAGAAGAGGAAACATCGGAGCGACGCACCCTCGTCCACGACGATGCACATGGCCAAAGGTCGTGGTGGTTATGAAAGGGGGCCATGCCCTGTTCAGCACCAAAGGCACTTCTTCTCTCGGCCGCTTACTAAAGATTACGCGGTGGCCGTCAAGCAAGGTTGGGTTCGTCCTGCAGGACCCAAACTAGCACCACCGGCCGGAGTGGATTCGGAGAGTTCCATGAGAACTACGAGCACAGACTTCACGGGTGTCGAGCCCTCAAGGCCCTGCTTGATAAACTAGCTGACCAGGGCAAGTTGGAGGAATTCATGCAGATGACGCCGAACCCCCACGCTCATAAGGGGAAAGCTTCTGAAACTACTGACGCGCCGGCTAGAACTTCCCATCGTGAATCTAGCCAGCCGGCGCGGCCTTATCCTCCTACCACGAGAATGATCAACGCCATCTGCAGCATTGACCCTACTGCCGCTCGCCATCAAGGAATGGAAGTCGGCGGTGTCTCGCAACAACATTCTTCCTCCATTCCACTTACTTTCCGTCAAGAAGATCTCCCCAACAGGGCAACCCTCACAATGATCCGATCATGGTCATCGCCCGCATCACTAACTTCGATGTTCGGCGAGTGCTCCTCGACTCTGGGAGTGCAGCTGACATCCTGTTCAAGTCCGCCTTCCTTCAGATGGGCTTAAGGAAGCAAACCTCCTCCGTGCAAGAACAACCTTGTTAGGTTTCTCTGGGAAAACGGTCCAACTGCTGGGATTCATCTCCTTGCCCGTCTCTTTCTGTGATAACAACGGCTACGCCATGATCATGGTGAACTTCGCCATTATCAAAGCCAAGTCAGGCTACAATGCCATCCTTGGAAGGATAACACTTAATTCATTCGGGATGATGATCTCTACGCCACATCTTTGCGCGAAGTTCCCTACCTCCAGCGGCATTGTCACCATTAGAGGAGATGTTAGGCAAGCCACCCGATGTTTTCAGATCGCTGCACAGCTTGTTGTCTACCAATTGGACCCTAGAGAATCCCAACCAAGAGGGAGTCATAAATGTAACTTTGGGAGGGGAAGACTCTTCTAAAGTTGTAAATATATCTTCTTCCATGAATGACAAGCAACAGGCGGAATGCACTACCTTGCTTTCTGAGTACATCGATGTCTTTGCATGGTCTCCCAAAGATATCTCGGGTGTCGACAGGGCCATCTGTGAGCACCACTTGAACATATCCCCTGATGCCACTCCCATAAAACAAAAGAAGAGTGTCATGGCAGGGAAAAGACAGAACGCCATTGAGGAAGAAGTCAACAAATTGACTAGAGCGGGCTATATCAAGGAAGTTCAATATCCTCAATGGCTTACCAACGTCGTTATGGTGAAGAAGGCCAATGGAAAATGGAGAATGTTCGTCGACTTTCGCACATTAAATCGTGCGTGTCCCAAGGAAACATATCCCCTTCCACGCATTGATGCAATGGTGGATCGTACCTTCGGGTATGAGGTTATGAGCTTTCTGGATACTTTCTCCGGATATCATCAGATCCAGATGACCGAGGAAGACAAGGAGAAGACTGCCTTCTTCACCGACTTTGGCACATACTGCTACAACGTCATGCCCTTCGGCCTTAAGAACGTCGTTGCCACCTATCAGCGCATGATTAACGCCGTGTTCAAAGGTTAGAGAGGAAGAAATCTTGAGGTGTATGTCGACGATGTCCTAGTGAAGAGCAAAAGCATGGAGGAACACCTCATCGACCTCAGGGAATCACTTGATACCCTCCGAAGGTTCAATCTTAAGCTAAACCCCACTAAGTGCACTTTTGGTGCGGTATCCAAGAAGTTCTTGGGTTACCTAGTCTCAGCCAGAGGAATAGAAGCCAACCCAGAAAAAAAATCGGTGATACTGGATATGCCTTACCCGAACGCTAAAAGTGATACAAAAGCTGGCAGGTCAAATCAATAGCCTCGAGAGATTTATTTCTAAAGCGGTTGACCACTGTTCCCCCTTTTTTCGGAGTTTACGCAGCACAAAAAGGGGCCAGTGGACTAATGAATGTGAAGTTGCTTTCACAAAATTGAAAAAATATCTTACCTCGACACCAATGTTAGTGGCCCCAAAGAAGGGGGGCCCCTTATCTTTATATCTAAGCGTATCTGACAATGTTGTTTCGGCAGTCCTCGTGGACGACGACGGCAGGGCACAACATCCCATCTTTTATATTAGTCATATACTTCTGGAGGCGGAGAGTCGATATCCCACGCTAAAGAAGCTGGCTTTAGCCCTTCTTATGGCAGCAAGAAAACTGCGCCCGTATTTCCAAGCACATACCGTCCAAGTAGTCACTGACCAATCTCTTCTGAAGATACTACATACTCCTGAGGTTTCGGGGAGGATTCTCAAGTGGTCCATCGAGCTCGACGAATTCGATGTCAAGTACATTCCACGGACAACAATCAAAGCTCAGGCGCTAGCGGACTTTGTTGCTGAGCTTTCTACTTCAGAGCCACCGCCTACCAAGCACAGAGTCGTGCCTTAGTCCCTCCATGACGACGACGCATCAGGGTCACACTCCCAAGGAGTTGAGATTCTTCTGACCAGCCCCATGGGATTCGCCCTGCATCAGGCTATAACTCTTCAGTTCAAGGCCACCAACAATCAAGCAGAATATGAGGCTCTTATTGCGGGATTGAGCTTCACACTCAGCATGTCAGTAAAGTGTATACAAGTATTCAGCGACTCCCAGCTGGTCGTCAACCAGGTGAATCAAGTATTTGAAATAAAGGATAGGGTTCTGAAAAAGTATTTGTAGAAAACTCAGTCCTTGATCTCTCAATTCGAAGAATTCTCCCTGGCGCACATTCCCAGAGAAGAAAACCAAGTGGCAGATCGGCTCGCAAAAGAGGGACTCCCCGACCTGCACCGACATCAAATACTCGAAGAACCCAGCTACGAATGCACGGAGATTCGCTCCGAGGAGCGCCCCTCATGCTGGATCGACAAAATAATCGACTATTTGAAGGATGGGATTCAACCTGCCAACAAGCAAGAAGCTAGGAAGCTGAGACTTGATTGCGCCAAGTATATCCTCATTAACCAGGAGCTATACAGAAGATCCTATGCTAAACCACTCACAAAATGCTTAAGACCTGAGGAAGCCCAAGAAGTCCTGGAGTCTATCCACAGAGGAGAGTACGGGACTCATGCTCAGGGCCGAAGTCTGGTCATGCGGATCTTACGACAGGGATTTTTCTGGCCTAATATCCACAAAGATGCTCAGTCGTTTGTGGAGCGATGTTCCCAGTGCCAACATTATGCCAACATGCAAAGGCAACTCGTCGGCTATCTCAAGCTCATCAATTCGTCTTGGCCCTTCGCTGTTTAGGGGCTAGATTTTCTGGGTCTAATGCCTACTGCTATCAGAGGTTACAAGTGGATACTAGTCACTGTCGACTATTTCACGAAGTGGATTGAAGCCAAACCACTTACTCAGCCTACTGCTCAGAATGTCGAGAACTTCCTTTGGGCTAACATCATCTGCAGGTATGGTGTGCTCATGACGATCATCACGGACAATGCTACTCCATTCGCTAATCAAAGGATTCACAATTTCTGCGGTGAGCATCAGATCAATCTTAAATATGCGTCCATTTGGCATCCTCACACCAATGGGCAGGCAGAGGTTGCCAACAATAATATCCTGAATATCCTGAAAAAACGCTTGGATGGTACCAAGGCCCGTTGGCCGGACGAACTACCAGGCGCTCTGTGGGCCTATAATACAACTCCCTCCGAGGCCACTCAAGAATCGTCTTTCTCCCTATCCTTCGGAATGGACGCTGTCATACCAGTCGAGTTAGAACATCACTCCCCCAGAGTGGAGGCAGCAGCCAACTTCGATCCCGATGACTTACAGACCTGGATGAGCGAGAACGATGATTCACATCGGGTTGATCTGGATCTCTTGGAACAGAAGAGGCAGATGGCCGCACTCAAGCGCCTAGAACACAAACGCCGAGTGGAAAGATACTTCAACCGAAGGGTCAATCCCAAAAGTTTCACTCGAGGTGATCTAGTTCTCAAGCGATGACTTCTTGCTTGCAGCAACTTGGGAGTCCCCAAACTTGAGCCCAATTGGGAAGGTCCTTACATTGTGCGCGAGATTGCCGGACCAAATGCATATTATCTCATGACTTCTGAAGGAACTCAACTCCCCAGGACTTGGAGCGGAATTCTATTCTTGAATCAGGATGGCGACCTACTCTTATTCTTACTCTCACAATGGAATTCAATTGTACAGATTCACACAGGAATTCTTTATACATTCATGGAACGTTTTCTCCTTGGTTTCTTTCGTCTGTTCAGACATCTTAAAATTCTGGGATTCTTACATTTACATCTATACTGAGGCATTCATATTATTTGAAGCACGATCGGCTAGTCTTCAAACATCGTGCACCAGGTATGCTTCTAATTTCTCAACCATCGTACACGCTGGTATATTATACTCACTCTTCATATACGGAGGTCACCGAGCCTAGTTACGCCTGGCAGGCGGGGTCTCCTATATACATACGGAACTCTTCCATAAGCTTATCTGGCTAGCGGAAGGCCCGAAGGCCCGCTCATAACCTTAGGGCAGTCCCTGCTATCTACTCATGATACAGGTCCCCCCTAAGCAGAGTGTCTTCGCTTCCCACTAGGATCTGCCGCTCTAACGGGGGTCAGCCCTTGCCTAAAAGTACAAACATCGACTACGATGTTTTAGACAATCAACTTCTTTTGGCATTGGGTCAAATAACTCCTCCCAGGCAGGATCTCCACTATTATTGCTATTACTTCTTTCCTGTGCAGGGTTACAAAGAGGTATAATTCTAAAATAGATCTTCGGATCAAACTACCACGGAGGTCAGCCCATACGTAAAGTACAAACATCGACTATAATGTTTTCAGACGATCCGTCCTTTTAGTATTGGGTCAGATAACTCCTCCTAGACTGGGTCTTCATTACTACTATGTGATCTTCTCACACAAGCTGCATAAAGAAATAAGGTCTGAGGGTCAAAGCTCCAAATATTCACGGATCCTGTAAGCTCAAATGATGTATACGATGTTTCAAGCCATTCAAATTTTCTTAGCACTCGGTTTGATGGTCCTTTTTTGAGATCGCCATCATCACTTTATATCAAATATGTAAGGTGAAGAGATCTCAAAAGGTGCTCCATAAGACATTTATATATGGTGTTCTTATTCTGAAGACCACCTTCACGGACCGGTGTTCGCATTCGTATATCTCAAAATTATGGGGCTCAATTTATATTCAGATTGCTCAATCAGAATTTTGAACTCGCCTCATACAATACAATTTACATTCATTCAAGGTACCTACTTACCTTATGAATACAAGAGACAGGTATGCAAGAAATTTCTTTTCATTCATGATCATTCACATTACAAAGGTGAAGTTACATTACTTTGGAGCAGATTGGTCTTCGTCGGTTTTATCCAAAAGATCAAACATCTGGTGGATAAAGTCGTCATCTAAATCCAATCCCTCCTCCCTATAAATGGAATCATCAGCCAAGCTTTCGAGGGGCTCCACGCCCGCAAGGTCATTCGCAATGATTTTGCCCTTGCGGATCAGAGTGGAGGCTAAACCTTCCCAAGCATGCCTAATTCCCTCTAACAGTTCCTTCATACAGGGTAAGCTTGTTTTGTAGGCTCTCACGGCCGCGACAGATCTTCTTGCAGCTGCAGCCTCCTGATCTGCCTCAGTCTTGTTCAGCTTCTTTTGCAGGGTCTTATTGTCAGCTTTCAGTGCTCTCATTGCAGACTTGTAAGCTGCAAGTTCTTCCTGCAGCTTAGCCTTCTCCTCCTGCAAAACATCGCACTGAGAAGACTTCACAGTAAGCTGCATCTTCAAGGCCTCAATCTCTTCATCCTGCTAATGGAGCTGACTCCCTTGTTCCAGCACCTGCTCCTCCGTCCTCAAAGCCCTATTCAGAGCCAGAGGCAGACAAGCAAAAACCTAATGAAAAAAACAAAGTTAGTACAATCTCGGTTAAAACTAACAAAGAAAGAGGAAGGGAGGAACCCTTACAGTAGCCAGCCTATTGATGATGCCGGCATAAAGATCTGCTATGGAAGATCTCTCCACCTTCTCTTCCAGGTTGCTAGTCACCAACCCACCTCCAATGGCTAGCCCCAAATCTCTTCAGACGGTGTTAAATTGGTTAGACAATTGCTGCGAAACGATGATTATCTTCCTTTCTTCCTTGGTCGCACTCACAACAACCTTCGAACCTCCACCTCCGAACTCTCCAGTAAAGTTAATACTGAACGGGGGCTCCACGCCTCGCTGCCAATCATGCTCCCCACCGGCAGCCTCTCCTTGATCCGCCAGAATTTTCCCCTTCTCCGAAGGAGACTCTTGGTGTGGGTCCTCGGGAAAGGCCCTCTTCCTCCTAGGGACCTCGCTGAGCACTAGGTCCAGGCAGGGGTTCACAGCCCTCCCTGCTATCTCCTCTCCTCGGCCTCTCTCCTTCTCTCCCTCCTAATCCCTAATGACAATCCCTCTATCATCCTTAGGGATCATCTTAGGCCTGGCCGTTACTGTGAGTCCTTTTCCTTTTCCCGCTTCCTCCATCACCTCGGCCAAGGTCTTCCTATCGTCGACGTCATCCTCAGGTGAAGACACAACATCGACGACAGTTCCTCCACAGATTGGCTTGGGGACTTCTATCACATTTTCTTCCTCCACCTCAGTAACCTCCTTGCTGAGTTGGGTAGCAGGGGGCTACCCTCTTCTGGCCCTCTTCATTAGCACTGTTCCAGGAGGTAGAGTGACTTCTTTGAAGACGACATATCCCAACGTCATGGCATACAGGGATATGTCGCTCCTCACATGCCTGAGGAAGTCCTTCAGGGGCCAGCTCTGCCCTTTCAGCCTCTCCTGGCTCCATGGTATCCCCTGAGCTTGTAGTAGCTTCAAGAAGGAATACATGTACGCGACGACATTAGGAGAAAGCTACGTCGGCACGATCTGGTAGGAGTTCAGGATTTTCCCGAACTCTGGCTGCGACGGAAGCATCAAACCATACTCCACCTGAGCCCGGTATATGCACACCGCTCCTTCAAGAGGACTGTTCGGATGGAAATCGGCGGTAGGGGAGACGATCATCAAGTCGGGGTTCCCCCTAAACTCTCTGGTCGTGTTGAGCACCTCGTGCTCCATCCGGAGACTCTCCTGATAGCTGGTGTCTCTCTAGAACTGTTCCGCCAGTTCAGACCATTCTATCTCTCTTCCCCCCATGGTAGATCTTTTGCGATAAGCAGGGTCAAGGAAGTTTCTTCCTTAGGGTTTTAGTTTCAAACCGCCCTCTCCACAAAAGGCTTTATGGGGAACGATTGTGACTTTTCATCTTCTGGCAGTCTAATCAAAATAATTTTTTTTATCTTTAACACAATTTTTACCTAAATATTATAATTAAAATGAAAATAAAAACCTGAATATTACATTTTAGATACGATACTATAACTACAAACACATATGAATGTTTTAATGGTGTTCTGAAATGTGCGCATGGACTGCCCATTCAAGCACTTGTTTGTGCAACATATTATCACACAGTGGGTCTTTTTTTGAAGCGGTAGGAGAACGCTGTTGGATGGGAGTCTAAAGTTGTTTCACCCTACGTACTTACGGTGTGAATAATATTACGAAAGCATGCAGAAGAAGCTGAATTATGTGCATTTCCTGTTAGGATAAATTTTAATGAATGTAAAGTTAATAATTATATTTCTAGAAAGCAAGTAGTGACCTACTCTTCTAATGGTAGCTATTACTGTGCATGCTTACATACTCTTATTTATCATCTGTCATGCCTTAATATTATTTGTACTCTTGGATCGATATGCATGGACTATAATCTAGTGGTGTCACACTACTATAATATATAAAGCTATAAGAATACATACTCTAATGAATTTTATGTCATCCTAATATGTAATATTGGGTCACATTTAATGAAACTCGTGGCATTGTCGAACTTAAGCCACCGTTGCGTGTAAGAAGGCCTGGCCGACCACGTACATATCGTATAAGAAACACAATGGATGAGCAAAGGAGTGACCTGAGTAGAACTTGCATCGTATGTCATGTAGCTGGATATAATCGATCCAAATGTCCTCAAAATCCTGAAAATATGAGATAATCAAATGTGTTTTTTTATATTATAACCTGATAAAAATTATTCTTATGTATATCTTTAAAAATTATACGTTATTAATGAAATTTTCTCTTTTTCATGTGCAGTCAATATGGCACGAGGACGAGGGCGTGGCGGTAGGGGTGCAACAGGAGATTATCTTCCCCCATCTATTCATCCATATTTGGAGCACTTACGTGGGAGGTATCGTGCTGCATATCCGAACCATTCTCGATTGCTATAGCTTGCTAGCCATCTCCTTATGCTACGATAGTGGCCTGTGATATGCCCTACATTTATAGATGCCTTAGATATTACTGGTGTATGTAATATTAAGCATTTTGACTATATTATATTAGATCATTGTTTGCTTACTGCACTTTTGAGCGTTGGTCTCTAAAGACCAATATATTTTATTTACCTGTTGGAGAGATGATAGTTGCACTTCAAGATATTGTTATCATTTTAGATGTTCAGATTGACATGATCCACTGACAGGTCGTGTATATGTTGGGGAGAGATATAGATGGGAGACATGGATTAACTATTATGATGATCTGTTAGGATAGCATCTTATTCCTGGCTTTGTATGCACGAACCCTACAGATGATTCCGAGTCTTCTATTTTTCATATGGGACAGAACACAATTAATTTGTGTATGCCTCTATGTTTTTTATTGTGGCAGTTTTATAGACCTACATATGATGGACTCACGCCCGTGGAGTTGACACGATATATTTGTGCATACATTTTATATGTGTTGGACTGTTTTCTAGTACCTGATATATCGAGCTCCGAGATTCACCTTCAGTGGCTTATGTTGCTTGAGGATTATAAATGATTTGGTGCTTATCGCTTGATCTGCAGTGTTAGCACAACTGTACAGGTAGTTATCTAGGGTTGTCGCACCAACACGTTCTACCATTGCTGGTTGCTTGCATTTATTGCAGATTTGGGCATGAGAGCGTCTACACATCAATCATTATAGTAGACAGTTACCAGTATATCAGCTTGTACAAAGACAACTAGGCTACAGGTATTTTTACATTAATATTAATTTTTTTATTTATTGAAATGTCTAACTCTTTCTCATGTGATATGTTATATTAGTAGGCGGTGTGTTATTGGTCATGCACCATATCATACGCTCTCATTTTATTATAACGAGATCAATATGTTACAGTAGAGTCAGGTGCTATGGACACTATATGTTGTTAATCTTTTAGGTATCCTTTCACCTATTTGCACTGCTGGATTAGCTATTTATTTGGCACATGTGTCACTTATAACTTGAGTAGTTGTTGAGTGGCATCTCTCCGATCGTATGATGCATTAGATCGGTTACCAGCAGTATTTCCCGTTAGAGGTGGCAGCTATTCTTACAATTTTTTTGTGTTAAGATGAGATCACACGCGCTGCTGCATTTTCACTATTCGATGTTGAGAGATATACAGAAGGCAATAACCCGAGCATATGGATGGACTCTCAGGATCAACTATTATCATTATGTGATCAATCTCGCTCGCAACTTCACTTCCCTCTAGTGACTAGGCGTACTCGTGCTTCGACTGCGACCTACACTCCACAGGAGCAGGACCTATTCACTTTAGGAGAGCTCGTCAGGCATTCACCTTCGGATCCTGTATTTCATACATCACAGTATGATCCAGGTAATTCAAATGCTTATCACCATTATGATCTTCATCAAACACAGTTTGATGTTGGTCCTTCGGCTCCGCCGATCGATCAAGATCAGGCACATGAGGACTCTGTCGATGATGATGATGGTGGTGGTGGCACACATGTGCATGCACTCCACCGGCAATGACGTCGAGCATCGGATCTGTACACTCCTGCGAGTGACGTCATATCGCATAGGAGAGGGAGACAGAAATGATGTACACATTTTATATAGTATACCATTATAGTATTTTTAACTATATTGAATATAATATTCATTCAAAAAAATTTACTGTGATGCATCGTTGTATGTATTTCTTCTATTTCATTTATAATTTATATTTTTCATTAAGTTCTGTTATGTTTTTGAAGTATGTCTAAATATAAGCGTCGATGCTCAAGCTCAAAGGAGCAGATGAATGTGACAAATATAGAAAAATAATTTAAAAATGACATGATCAATATCGAAGATCTACATGACACAATATGGACAAAAACAGATGACGCGTATTTATGTTTCTGTATAATGATGTCGCGTTCCGAGATTTTCAGCCTACCAAGAAATCATAGAATATAAAACTTACAATTGAAGAATGGGATGAAATACATACTCATTTTATTTCTAGATTTGAAGGTAATATTTTCACTAAAAAATACAGCTTCGTTATAAATACTTATTATGTACTAAATTATAAAAAAAAAGTTATAATATTTCTGAAATAATATTTAATTTTTTTTAAAAAAAAATAACTCCACACGGGCGATTTCTGGTAAGCAGAAGTTGTCCACGCAGCTTCTGGTAACCCGCGGTGTGGGCAACTTCTACTTAACGACAACCCCCTAATGGCATCAGAGACATGCTCCTTTTATTAATTTTACCTTAATTATGCTTAATTACTTAATTACTTAATTAAATATGCTTCAATTAAAAAATCATCTTTGGATGTGGGTAGAGTTAAGCTAATCAATCTTAAGAGGCATTTAATTGGATCTTATCCCGATGTTATGTCATGACATCTAAATGTCATATTATCTAAAGATGCTATCAAATCAAATAATAAAGTGTTAAAAATATCCAAAATTCGAAACTTGCTCTAAACTCATATTGTTTTTTTGAAATTCAAAATCGATTTGAAAATCTCGAATCAAATCACTAGCTAAAGATTTTTTGCTCGAAGTTCATTTCGAACTAATTATGAATTGACCTTAACTCTCTCGAAACATAATTCAATTTAACTCAAAATTATATATATAATATAAATAATTTTGATATATAAAATATATATAATATCATTATATATAATTTAATTAGTAATTTTAGAGTGAAAAACGTTTAAGACTTATTACTCTCAAAATCTAAGAATCAATTCCTCTTGGATACATAATTCAAGCCAGTTTGAAATCAAGTCATTTGAAGCCCAGCTGGCTTGAATTATTTCTTATTTCGATTTCAGATTGATTTCGAGCTGAGCCGAGCTCCAAATTTTTGATTTAAAGTTGCCTTTTGCTCGCTTAAAATTGGTTCGATAACAACCCTAACAACAACGTAACCAAATGCCCCCTCAAATCATATTTATCTTATTTAAACATAAGTTTGGAAATAAATTGCATCCAAGTCCTAACTCACGGCTAGCATCCAACTGAAGTTTGTTAGGATCTAGATGAAATTCATAAGATCTATATGAAGTGCTCATACATATTCCTCAAAATTTTGTTTATAATATTTCATTAATTAACTTTATACTAAACTTTATTTTTTTTTCGAAAACGTACTAAACTAAATTTTGGAGTGCTACGATATCTAACCACAGCAATTCAAACTGCACTCATAATTCCGAAATTTAAATTGGATTAGAACATGCAGAAAATATTTGGTTGAATAAATAGCATTGAATATAAGTACCTTCAAGCTATGAAACGAAAGCATATATATTATGTAAATAAGTATTTATTCACCTTTTTTCCCCAACCTGCGAGATGTTATATAAAAAAAATCCTTCATCTAAGCTGAAACAGATGAGTTGCAAATTAAGTTAAGTTCAAATGCAGTCAAATTTTTCAAGTTCTAATTAAGCTTGTTCTGTTTTTTTTTTGTTGTTGTTTGAATATAGTTCTAATAGAGTTTTTAAGGGCCCTATAGAGATAGATTCCTCCTGAAAATAGTCGTGGAGAACAATGAATGATAGGGAACAAGAGAAAGTAGAATACCAACATCCCTAAATTATCGCTAGTAGACACCATCACTTGTCACACCGCAAAACTTCTCTCTCCATGTAAAGCAATAGTCTCTATTAGAGACAAACCTAGTTGATGTAGCTGCTATATTTCTCTTCTGATGAAAATGATTCACCCTGATACAAGGGATTGAGCTTAGTATTCATACCCTTTTCCACTAAGTGCCTCAGGTTTCTCAACAGCCACTACACATTTACTCCCAAAGTCCAGTAACCCCTCAAGGCCCAACTGTGAGCAATCCGAGATTGAAGAAACTCAGCAAAAGTTAACCAAAATCCTAATGTCCTCAACAATTGATGTTGACCAAATGCACCAACACTATCAACTTGTGCAAGACAAACGAGAAGCTTGAATCACTTGTTTGCTATATAGGGAGAGATTATGGGAGCACAAAATGTCGATAGAATCAAGAACAGATCAAGAGTGAAGCCGTTAAAATTTGGCAATATGGATCACTAAGATTTGATTATCAGATCTAATAAATCAATCTAGGAACATGACAAATTTCAAACAAATTTTCGCTAAGAATTGTAGGATTATTTTTCACTACGAATTGTGTATAACAAAAGATACAGTTTCAAGAAAGATTGTCTTTGCCTTGTTGAGAGTGTGCGTGCGTGCGCATATATCGTGTGCCTGGGTGGTGATATTAGTAAAACACAAAAAAAAAGTAGTTATGGAAGATTAACTTCACCTTACCCCATGTGCTGAATATCTCTCACTTAACTACGAGTGTGTCCCTATTTTCTCTCTTCCACTGTGCATCGTGAATCATCTCTTAAATCTTCACATGACACTGCAGACTAATAGCTGGTTGAGAGAGTTTCAATTGATTTAAAGTGGACAAGAGAGAAACAACTTCAACATCTTGCACCAGGCAGGTCTTTGCTTGTGTTGCGACCACTTCTCAAAGTAAAACAATGCTACATCAGGATCCTGAAGTTATACTACAATAAATTTTTACTTATTATATATGACTTTGGCAAACCTTTCAGAGAATTATCAGCAAATGAAGAATTAAAGATTGCCTCCAATTCAAATGTCACCTTTTCCAGAGCAATTCCCTGATATATTAGGAAAGTTGAGTGCTATTTCATTTTAACAAAATGAATCAAAGAAATTGTAGTAATTTATACCCTCAGCAATATCTCACCTGATCCATCTACTGTACAGAACCCAACACAATCTCAGATTCATGTTAAAATTACTAGTATAAGAGTTGGCCAATTTCTTGTCTAATTTGAGCTGGACTACATGGGGTTAAATCTGTTTTGTGTTAAAACTAGCTCAAACATCTCCGACCTGGTCCTTTCCAAGTATGATCACGATAGACTTTCTTGGTGATTAGACTTTCTTGGTGATTGAGACTCTTTGTAAAGCCCAAAAAGCTACTTGAGACGAAGGATTTATATAGAAAACCACACTTAGTGGGACAAAGGCTTAGTTATTGTTATTTAAAAATATCATAAAATCAAATCATCAATTTCTCTAAATAACATAATACAACATTAAAATAATATTCAAACAAATGCACCTTTAGATTAATCTTGCTATCAAATGTGATAAATTGCCCATAAATAAAACTTGAAATTACAAACATTCCAAATCTCTTCCCCTAGACCTGATGGGGAATGGAGTGGCTGGGATAAAATTTCAACAATGAAATATTTTATTAAAATTCTTCAAAGGAATCCTAGGCATACACTAGTAGTTGTATCAATTGAAGATCCACTCTTGAATTTGCATCGAATAGCCAAGAAGAATTTGCAGATAGTTCGAATATTTTCATGTGAATGAGATCTGAAGAAATTCAAATATGACTGCAAGAAAAATAGAAATTATAAAGAAAACCCACTACGAACTAATAAACTTGTAAGTAAGAACAACTGTATTGAACAAAATCAAAACTCAACTGCTGCAACCATGGCGGAAGGTTGCAACCACCAAAGATGATCCATGTGCAACAAAAAAAAAAATTATTCATAAAAAGCTCTCCCAATCTAGTTTGCATCATCTCTATTTAAAAACATACCAAAAAAAGTTATAACTAAGAATATTGAAAATGCCCAAACAATCCACCGAAAGGATAGAACTCCTGGGAATTTGCCCCCTTATACATATAACATGGTATACAATTGTGTAAAACAACCTTCACATTTTTATCTTTTTTTTTTTTTAATTAAACTGAATCCCCAGTTTAAGCCTCCTCAAAGTACCTGTGCTGGAAGTTAGTCCATAGGGCTAAAGGCATATTTATTTATTTAAATAATCTATTTTTCAAATATAATAATTATGTATTTAGATAACATACATTCAAATTACGTATTTAAATATCACAAATACTAGACAACTCCAAAGCTAATATGGATGAAAACCCTAAAGAAAACTAAAGTAGAAACAAATATATTATATAACTCGCGGGTAATTATACCTTTGCAAGCACTCTGATCTTCTGTCCTACATGAAGACCCCAACTCGATATCTAGGAAGCAAGAATCCTTAAAGATGTTTATATAACAACTCATGATCTAGAGCTTGGATAGAAAAACTAAGAGGAATAACACTGACAGATTAGGATACAAGGAAACTCAATGAGTACGCATAGGAATTTCCATCCTATATACAATAAAGTTTCCTAGCAAACTATTATCATGATTTATGCTAACTCCAAAGAGTCCAAAGACTCCAAGGAGTCCACATTTTATGAAATTTATTAAACCAATACAGACATGTCATGATGGATGACAGCACTTCATTCTCAGATACAGCAACAAACTACATTCAACAAGATTTCTTATTGGTGAATGTGCATGAAAACAAACCAGGAAGGAAGCAATCTATATGTCAAAAAAATGACAAAACATTGGCATTATCTGTTTATATCACAGTAGAAAATAAACTAATGTAGGAAATAAGGCAGAGGTGAAAAAACAGTTACTACATACCATTAAGGAAAAGAAGATATCCTCCCAGCTTTTAGCTAAGGGCCAGGACGCCAGAATCCCTTTCTAACAACCAGAAATTTGTTCTGATGAATGGTGGCCTTCCAGTGAAGAGATTGAAATATGGACCTCAGCTTCTTAATCATTACTTCGCTATCTTGGACCAAAACCCATCCCCCAGGTCTTAATATTCTGTCTACTTCTACAGCTATATCAACGATGCCACACCTGTGTAAAATGACATTAGAATTGAGAATTATGCTTCCTAGCTGAGCTGAGCATCAAATGCACTATTATTATTTTCACCTCTTAGTAAGATTTCTGAACAAAAACACTGAGTGAAGCAAATCATAAGTTCTGGGATATGTATTGAATGCCTCACACCAGTCATGGTATACTCCAATTAGACCTCTGTTGAAGATGAAGGGTAAAGTATCTTGGCTGTGGACGGGCACCACGTTCATCACCCAGAGGGGTTCGTTAACAAGCGCTGCGGCAAATCTGGATAGAGCAAAAAAGTTTAAAGGAGTTTTGTGTCCGTACTATTTATGTATAATAACGTGTGTGTGAGTTTGTACGTATTTACATATATGATGAACGAAAATTCCACATAAAAATTAATCCAAAATTATAAAAGCAGGACTATCTTTAAGATAAACATAGATGTTACTCTTGAATGCTCAAATAGAACTACCAATAGTTTTTGGATAAAGGGTAAAGGAAACGACTAACATTGCATGAATACCTATCACAGATAATGATACATGACTCCAGGGGCAGGGCATTGCAAGTTTTGAAGAAAGCTATTAGAAGCGTTGTTTTTATTCTATAACAAACTTTCTTTGAATGGTAGATGGATAAACTTGAAAATTATGTAGTCATTAACTAGGAACACGAACTGATCATATCCTCATCAGACCATATACCCCTCAAAATAAGTAGGTTAACTTTTCATACGCCTTATCATTTCAACTACAATTAAATATGTAATGTTGGAAATGTAAGATTCAAGTGAATTTTTATATGTAATCAAGACATTTTCAAACAAAGTATTTAGGGAGCATTTGGTTTGATGTTATCTTGATGTTATGTCATGATATTATCTAGATATCATGACATCTAGATATTATCTATTGAGTGACAATTCTATAATATTTTATAAAATTGTCTATACCTGTCATCAAACTAAATAATTATTTTTTCTATATTCTATAACATAACATTAAGATATCATTGAACCAAATGCCGCCCTAGTTGATTTCATGCATTATCTATCTTTGCAAAACTATACTTTTAACTAGCTATTTAAATAAATTTTACATTTTTCCCATTATTGGGCAACCACATGGGTTAATATTTCACCCTTTCCATGTCCTGATACGATTCAATCTTTCAGACTACGCTTAATCTAAGATGAATCTCAATTTGACAATATTTGTCAGTGGAACTTTTGGATTTGGCTTTGAATGTAGCAAGCATTGAAAGTTCTAATAGGATGTGATCTGAACCTCTACTTTACACAAGAACCGGTCCAGAATTACCATTTGTCACACAAAGAATGAAAGACAAGCAAATAATATTTCAGACCTTAGCTTGTAACGCCTAGATGTGCTTTGTTTGAAAACAGTAGTTGAAATAAGTGAGAATCCAATTATCCAGGGAGGCACTGGCGAACTACATTAAAGAAACAAGGGAGTAGCTTACCCTCCTAAACCAGCATTCATGTCTATCACATTACGGATGCTAGACCAATTGATTGCAAGATCACGCATATAAGTACTTGACACAAGGGCTTCCCAGTACTTCGTGTCCTCGAAGAATCCTTCTTCACTGTAGAGTTTGTTTGACTTAAAAATATTTGTAGGCCAGATACTTAGCCTTTCAGGCCAGGATACAGGCCAATCTTGCTTACCATCAGAGTTAGCAGCATGGATTGGAGGCAAACAACCTTCAAGAGGTGTATACCTGTTCAGCATCCAGTGAATATTAGTTGAAAAGACAATATTAACTGGCTCATCAAACTAAATTAAACTACCATGACATATAGGTTCGGATTTTTTGAGCGCATAAAGGTGGTTTGTTGCTACTTCTTCCTCCATAACATGAACTTGACACAGGTTTTTGGTATATTACGATTCCAATTCCACTGGCATCTGTAGCTTTTACCACTGCTTTCCAGCAAATAGAGTCTGTCAATGTCACCATGGCTGCAGAAAAAAGATAAAATAAATTAAGATTTTAAATAGATGTGATACAAATCACCGCATAGCTATTCTCCACAAAATAAATTGCACATGCATGCAATAGATTACCAGTAGTTTCCCAAATCTCCTTATGCCTCATTACAAAAAGGAATATAGACTTAAGCTCAACATGCAATGAAAGAGAACAAAGAAAATTCTAGATCAACATATAGAATAAACTCCATATGTAGACATAAAAGACTTCCCTCATCCAATGCACTGAACAAAATATGATCATACATATGAGATATGACACGTGGACAAGCATGTAATGCCTAAAAGGTGCCAAAGAGTTTTTCAAAAGTAACTCGACAAACCAATATGCAATTTTTTTGTTAATTTCCCACTTAGGATTTTGAGCGGACTAAAAGTCCTTCTAAGTCACTGTACTTTAAGAGAGTTTTTCATAAATAATAGAACCAGATAAATCATCACTTCAAATACATTGCAATAAAGTGCATCAGTCTTTTCTTCATATTTCTCATACTCTATTGCTAAAGTAAAACAAATAAATATAGATGAGAATTAAGAAAATATAAATGTCTCAAATGGAAAGGAAGACAATTAAGTCATAGTTATAGATAAGAAATAAGAACAAAAGCATTACTTTTATATCTTTATAGATAACCGGAATACCCAAAAAAAAAGAAAAAGAAATGGACACAAGTATAATCGCCGTCATGGATATCATTGCATAGAAGAAAAACAAAAATTTATTATAAGACAAAATCGGCTCAAACAAACATATCTTCTGCATTTTTCATATGAATTTCAGATTATCAAAAATTTAAAGCTTACCCCTTAATTCCCATTATTGGACAATTCAAAGACGCAATAGCAATAGTACTTGTTTTCAAAAAACATATTTTAAAATAACTGAAATGAAATCATTTACAAAACATATACTAACCATTCCAAACACTCTGATCTCTTGAATCCTCACGATAAACTGGTGTTGCAGACCAAACAAAATAGCCACCAGGTCTAAGAATACGGTTAAGCTCAATTAATGGCCTGCCCCCTACAATTAACAATTAGTAAAGAAGAGACAATTGCCAAAACTGAAGGTTTGTAAGCACTTATGTTAAACCAAATAAATCCACCTACCATCTCCATCCCAATGCACCCTGCATCTGGCACAGTGAATCAAATCGAAAGAATTATCAGGAAAAGTAAGCTGTTGGGTCCCAATGACTGATAGAAAGGCTGGAATTCCTCGCTCAAGAGCAAATTGTATCTGAGCCTCATGCTCATCTTTCGGAGCAAAAGACATGGTAATAACATCCTTATCCAACAAGTACCCACCAAAGCTTGCAACTCCACAACCAACATCAAGCACAACCCTCGTGTGCCTACCCCACTGTATACTGGGCAATATCTAGGTTACCACATAAACAAAAACATCATTAAGTTTCTCGGTGCAGAAACTAGTGCTAGTATCACTTCTAAAGCAAACCAGGCAAAAATGACAGAGATCCATCATTTTTGCAGCCACCAAAAAAATGTCAGAAGGCAAAGAAATTAAATGCAAAACAGAAAATAACAATCCAATTAAATCTTGTTTTCAAAAAAATAAAAATCCAATTCAAGTAGTCCATTGACACTTATCATTTTTCAATATATTATGACATACAAAGTATTTCAATCAGAAGAAGATCTCATTCAATTCTTAATTGCCAACGCATGATTGTATATATGTCCACCTGTCAATTATCATGCTAGATCTAGGAAAACATTACAAATATTCCATAAAACAAAGATAATAGGGAAAAAATTATAATGCAAATAGTCAGAAAGATCTGCAAACAGACACAATGCCATGATACGCTAAAATTTGAAATTCTTTAGATTTATCTGATGGTACACCTCTATCAGCTATTACGGTATACCTGCTCAATGAATTGAATATAACTCTTTACACCCTCTTTAAATTGAGTTCCACCTCCAGGAAAAACAAGATATTCTCCAGATTTTCGCACCCAATTTTGATCCTTCTTGTAATCCACCAGTTTAGGATGAGGAACATTGTCATACCATATCTGAAATTAGGATAATCAAACTATTAAAAACGCTTTCCTTCAAAATATTAGAATAATCAAACTAATAAAAATGAATTCATGAACAACATCGGCAAAAAAATAAATAAAAAAAACACAAAATCCACAACCAACTGCTGTAGAAATGACACCAGAAAAGAACACTTTTGATTGGAACTCAAACCAATTGAAACAAGTGAAATGTAAACAAAAGATATAAATCATGGGTGCATTGAATGCCATTTCAAGAACTAACACAGTGAATATCATCTTTTTGCTTATTATAGAGAAAATTACTCGTTTGATTCCAGTTGGGGACATCTCATGCTTTTAATTTAGTACAAAGGAAACTTCACAAAATCAGAACCACAAAGAAAAGTGTCAACGCACGGTTCTTCCAAGAAGTTTTTTTAAAACAAAATGTACGCTTAATATCACTCCATGTCTCTTGACTGAGACGCTTGTTTTTGAAATATTGAGATTAATCAAAGTAATAGTAATTGATTTAGAAACAAATTTAAGGAATAAAACAACCAAGTGCAACTGAGACATCTTAGGCTACCAAAAGTTGACTTTTCAAATTCATTTTTGAACCCTCTGTTCTACCTCAAGTGAAATAACCTAGTTCATCTACTCTTACGCAGAAATTTCCTACCCATCCCTCCCTTGGGTTAGCTCTCACCACTCTTGTTTTTATAATAACCCAAAGTTGACTTTTCAAATTCATTTTTGAACCCTCTGTTCTACCTCAAGTGAAATAACCTAGTTCATCTACTCTTACGCAGCAATTTCCTACCCATCCCTCCCTTGGGTTAGCTCTCACCACTCTTGTTTTTATAATAATTTACTAAAGCCAAGCAAACATTAGAATAACAAGTGCTAAAAACCTCCCTAGGTTTCCAGAGTGTTGCAGCTTAGCCTTGTTTATTTGACTGGATGCTTCTGATCTTTTGCTGGATATTACTATCGCTTATTATTTTGTTTCATTGGTTTCCATTGTTTTTGTTACGTACGTTGCCAACTCTAATTTGACTATAAAAACATCTCTTTAACAGGAAACTACCATAATTACCTACATACTATTTACAGATTTCTGTTCATCTCCAAGTTTAGTTAAAGACATCAACTTTGTCATGAAAATGAAAAAAAATATCACAAAATTTCACACGAGAACAAAAAAGGACAAAAAAAGCACAAAACCTTTTCAGTAAGTACACTCCAGCTTACTTCAATCTCACTAAAATAAAAAAGAGTTGTCAAATTTTGGTCATTATTTGTTCTCCGTATAGATCCATAACAGACAGTTCATGCAAAAATCCATCACCTTGAAACGGACAGACTAAATCCACGATTAGAGGAGGTTGTCTTCCATGAAAGTTGTGGAAATGAGAGTAGAAAATAGAGGAAGAATAAGGAAACCAAGAGAAATCGGAAAAATGAAATGAGATTAAGGCATATTTACATGAAAACCCAACCTAGCTTCAGAACGCTATGGGAAATCTATTTAGGAATAAGGAAGGTGTAAAAAATGCCCCTTTGTGATTCTTTCTACATAACATAGGAGATGAGGAAGAAGAGTACATGATGAGAATGGTTACATGAGGATGATTTGCAGAAAACTCTATTTTCTTGAGATGAATCCCTCTGAGGTAGTTGAGAGAGGTAAAAAAAATTTTGATGATAAATGTCGAACTACTAAGCCACCCACAAGAGGTCAATAGAAGGGTTGCTCATCCCTTTTTAGAAGTATTGATAGTGCCAAAGTCCTCATGAGCCCCCCTTGCTAATGAGATGCTTTCCATATATAGAGAAGATAACCGCCTTGGGAGGAGTCGCCATCACTTCAGATGATGAGGTGTTTGACGCAACCGTCACACATTATGGAACACAACAAGCTCAGAGAGAAGAGGAATACAACAAGCTTAAAATCTTTTTTTTTTTTTAAAATAAGGATTTCAGTCACTCCAAAATAACTGCAATTACAATCCTCCACAATATTTGTATAGGGATATAAAGAATAGTGAATCCTAGAAATCAATGACTACAATCAAATCTAGGACTCAGATAAAAACAAACCATAAATTAACCCACTTACAACTTGCATGAACAGATTAGTAACTCCAAGTTTGGTTTGATTTGGGTTTATTTAGCATACTAACCATTCCAAATAAAACATTAAAAATAGTAAAATAATATGAAAAATGGTTTTTCTAGGACAAAATGATCATTTTATTAGCTAGGAAATATTGAAGCAATGAAGCATAGCTTAATCACTTAATATATCCATCTCCGAAATAGCTTTTCAGATTGGGGCGAAATATTGAAAAAGGACATGCGCAGTATAAGTTTGTGTATTTTTGCAAACAAATGTCAAACCTAGCCCAAACTCCCCAATAGCATTGAGTCAACCCAAACATGGCCCGATTAACCTTATGTTAGACAAATAGTCTAACGCCATAATGTTTGCATCAGTATCATCCATCTATAAGCTACTGGCTGGTCAACGATGAGGTAAGTCTTAAAGATCTCGGCGCTTACCAATTTGCCTAAAAGCAATTGCTAATAGGAAGGGCGCTACATAATTTCTTATTACTATAACACTCAGACGCACCCACAAGTTGTCTCGATGGTCTTTCGACAGCCACACATTACTTGTCGAGCAGGGCATTGATCGTGAGCATTCGACTCAGCTAACTTGGTCTCTGCCACACTCACTCAAGCAGGTGGGCTAAGTCACTGTAACAGAGGCCAGGTGGGCCAAGTCACAGTGATGGAGGCCAGATGGGCCAAGTCACAAGGCAAAGGTTAAGTTAGCCGAGTAACACGCTCACATCCAACACCTTTTTTGACAAGTAATGTGTGGCTATTAAAAGACCATCAGAATAACCCATGAGCACATATGGGTGCTATAGTAATAAGAGATTAGGTAACGTCCTTCTTATTAGTAATTGCTTTTAGGCAAGTTGGTAAGCACCGAGATCCTTAAAACTTAGTATCAGGGTGGGAGTTGGTTCGATCCCCAGCAGCGTGTGGGTGAGGGGGGGGAGGGGGAATGTTGAGTGAGTGTGGCAGAGATCAAGTGGGCTAAGTCATTGGTATGGCAAAGGCCAGTTAGCTGAGTCGCAATTACTGACTTGGCCCACTTGGCCTTTGTCACTATGACTTGGCCCACCTGACCTCTGCCGCATTCACTCAATAGTAAGTGTAGATGCAAAATATCTGGCCACCATATGCATGTCTTATGATTGTACCCAGACCTTGTGATAGGTAAACTAGATCTATGTGGGTGCGTTAGAGTTGATGTTGTGGATGGGGATGGGGCTTGAGGAGTCTCAAGGTGGTCCCATGAGACATCATTGATTGAGATTTTGTGACAAGCTTCATATTGGTAGAAGCCTCTAAGAAAACCACAAGATATAGTAGGGTAGTCACAAGGTAAGGTTTCATGAAATAAATCCTTGCGGTAAGTTTACAAAGGGGTTGAAGCATCTGGGGTAGCCACAAGGTAAATATAGGAAAATGATGTGGAGCCTCCAAAATCAGCCCCAAAAGATTCTACTACCTTTGGGCATTAGCTTTAACCAATGGTTAAGGGGATGGTAAAATATACTATCCCCTCAATTATTGGATAAAACCAATATCCAAAGGTCCTAGAAACTTTGGGAGTTATTTATGGGCATTATGTAGCATTGTTCGTAAACATAATAGTGATGTCATTAGTCCTTCTCCGGAGATGGGTCATAGCTCAGAGATTCACGTTGTATGAATTGCTCCTCACTAGCTGAGTTATATTGCCATATGGTTATTTCATGTGATATATGTGGAGAAGCCACGAGGTAGGTCTTCTTCTTTCACGAGGTGGTCATAGCTCCAACTATACGATTTTGGGAGTCAATATCGGAAACAATATGCATCATTGTCCTATCACGTCAGCAGTCTGGATGGAGGGGACGATTCTGATATTAACAGAGATGAAGGCCAGGAAAGATTAAGCAGCAGGAGAAAGCAAGCTGAACTGCTTACCGAATCATCAGTCTCACCATGTCTCTGCTCCAAGGCCAGGGCACAGGTATCTTGTACCCGCGGGGCAGTGGAACTAGGCATCTCGGGTTTGGCTTCGGGCAGTGGCGTTCTCGATGCTCCATGCGCCGCCTCGACTTCAGCGACTTGATCGCCTCCACGTTGTCGAGGCACGGGATGTAATCCACCACCTCAAACCCCTTCCCCTTCTTACAGATCTCCCATTGCATCCCAAACTCCTCGGTCGCCTCTTCTCCTTCATCTTCCTCCTCCGTCTTTCCTCCTCCGACATCGTCCAGCGGCGGCACTGCATCGGCTGCACCCGGCGGGGGAGGTGAAGAGGTTGGATTAGAGGGTTCGAAATCTTTGGATGAGGAGAGGTAGAGAGAGGAAAGGGGATTGCTGCTATCGGTAATGAATAGGAGGATAGCGAGGAGGGAGAGGAGGAGGAAAGCCAGAGTTACGATGAAGGCATTCCTCCTCTCGAACACTCTGGTCGGCATCGTCGCCATGAAGGACGAACCGAGAGATCACGAATGAGACCTAGTTCGGTTTAACGCCTAAAAACTTCACAAGCTCATTTAAAAATATTTTTATTAATATTATATATATAATTTATATTACATATAAATTTAAATATTCAACATTAATTTTATTTTAAATTTTACATAAATTTTAACCTTAAAATTTAATTTAATTTTACACTTTTTATTCTATGTCTTACACATATTTAATAAATAATAATAATTTTATTTTACATTTATTATAATTTTAATAAAAAATAATTTTATTTCACTTAAAAATAATTAAAATTTTCTAAAATATATTTCAATTAAATGAAACATCATTTCTTGTGATGAAAAGTGATGATAAATAATTAACGGATTAATAATACAGAAATCGCTCAAAAATTTCACATAAATTGGAATTGAAATTGATATAACAATTAGCCTATACTCTGGTTAACTAAATTTTCGATTACATTAATCACAATAATTGATTTTTAACCATATATAACTTTATGTTATAAAAAATAATATTAAAAAGCATTGTACAATAAAGTATAATATAACTATAAATATTATAGTAAAATCAAGTTTTATATTTCAAAATTTCAATATTACAAATATGGCTCTATTTCACAATATAAAATTTCAGTTGATCATAGACGAAATAAAAAAATCAAGTAAAAAAGATACAGCATTTCATTTGATCTTGGAAGATTCTGTACAATGTTTTATTCTCCCACCAAAATTCTTAATAATTCATTGTTGCACTTTAAAATACATCGTTAAGACCTGTTTGTTTGTAAGATTAAATTTAACAAGATTAAAATTAAACTTGGATAGAGATATTTTTTCATTAAAAGTTATGAATGTGTGAAGTAAAGTTAGTTATTATATGGAGGTGTGTGAGGAATGTGATATAAATTTAGTTGTTATGTTGGGATATGTGAGGGATGTGATATAAGTTAGTTATTATTTTAGTAATGTGTGTAAGATGTGAAATAAAGTTAATTTTTAATATTAAATTTTATATGTGATGAGATATGCCTGATTAAAATTAAACCAAGTTAATTTTAAACGGGCAAACAAATGGGACTTAATGATTCAATTTGGTTAACTGATTATGCAAAACCGAACTCCAAACACAAAACTGCCAATTTCTACATAATGGAAACTGAAACCAAACTGTCGGTTCGGTTAACTAAAAATTTTAATTCGCATTATGCTATTTCGATTCGACTTTGCTGTTATCTTTTTTTTTATTCGTTCACTCCTACAAACAAATTAACGCATTAGAACAATAAACCTATAAAAGACACATAGCTTGTCCCAAGGCCACTTTGATTATGATCAAGACCAAAATAACATTAATTAAAATAATAATAAATAAATTTTATTTACATCTTATATAAACTCTAAAATAAAAAAAATTATTTTATTTCATATTTTTAATTATTTTTAATAAAATTATCGATTTTATTTCACATTGTCAATAAATGAAATATTTTAATCTACAAAAGTCGGAGTAATTTTTTTGGAAACATTCGACGCTCGAACTTAAAATTTATTTCCAGAATTTGCTATCATGAGAATGTTAGCTTAAACAGTAATGATTTTGCTAAGATGATTGGCCGTCATTGGGATTTTGTTTTCACTCCCTCTGAAGGCAAATCCGGTGGCATTATCCTGTTATAGCTTTCTCAATTTCTTTCAGCCACTGTTCTTACTTCTCAGAAGCAATTCATCATGGTTAATCTTTCTTATGCTGATAAAGAATCATGGGTATTTGCTGCAGTTTATGCTCACAAAGATCACCTGATTTAAATAATACTACACCTGCAATTATTGCTGGGGATTTTAACTGCATTTTATCCAAGGCTGATAAGAAAGGAGGCAAACCTTTTAAAATTAGTCCTGCTGTAAATGAATTTGCCTCTTGGATTACCTTCAATGATCTACATGATCTTTGGGATGATGGACCTTGTTATACTTGGTGTAATAATAAACTTGGCCCTGCTCGAATCTAGGCAAGACTGGATCGCATCCTTTTAAATTCTGCTGCTTTATCCTTTTTTGCTGGGTCTTAGGTTTCTCATCTTATGCGAATGACGTCTGATCAATGTCCTCTTCTTTTGCATTTAGCTAATATTAGCTTTAAACCTCAAGAAGCACATTTGAAATTTGAGAATATCTGGTTATCTTATGATTCAGACATAATTATTGTTTCTCAAACCTGAAATCACACTTCTAAAGGTTCACCTGCCTCAATTCTGCATCATAAGTGTGCACGTACTTTGCGGGCTCTCAAAAAATGGAGCAACAAATCAGTAGGCGACCTTCCCTCACAAATTAATCACCTTGAACAGCAAATCATTTCGTTGCAGAATGTTGATATCCAACATCAGGGTCTTTTGGCTGAACAACGTGAGTAAAATTCAGGTTATTGCAGATTATAACTCCTGCCTTACCCGCAATGAAATTTGGTGGGCCCAAAGAGCTAAGATTCGATGGCTCTCAGAGGGTGATCGAAATACATCTTTTTCTCATCGTATGGCCACTCAACACAAGAAAGAAAATCATATTAATTATCTTATCAATGAGAAACAGCAGAAATTGGAAACTGATCAAGCTATGATGTCTTGCCTATATAATTATTTTCAATCTAAATGGCAGCCAGAGGTCTCAGCTCCTCTTCCTGCACCCCGAGCTCTCATTTCTGCTGATCAGGTTTCAGCTCTCAGCCAGCCTGTTTCAGCAAGTGAAATCAACTATGTTGTGCATTCTCCTGCATCGAAATCAACTATGTTGTGCACTCTCTTGCATCAAATCATGCTCCAGGTATTGATGGTATAACTGGTTCTTTTGTTAAAGACTATTGGCATATTACCTAGGCTGCTTTTTGTGCTGCCATCCTGAAATTCTTTCAAACCGGTATCATGCCTCTACGTTGGAAAGACACTCTTGTAATTCTTTTGCCTAAAATTCGTAATGCTCATCTTCCCCATCAATTTCACCCCATTAGCCTTCACTCCACCACTTATAAAATAGTAACAAAAATCTTGGTTAATCGGATGAAGTTGTGTCTCGGACCCCTTATTGCTAAGGAGCAAACAGCTTTTGTTCCTGATCGCAATATTGCTGACAATTGCATTCCTGCTCAAGAAATGATGCATCGGCTCCGATAGTCTGCATCCACTTCTGGTTTAATGGCCCTAAAAATTGACATGGAACAAGCTTATGATCGCATGCGATGAGATTTTTTACGTTTAATGCTACTACACTTTGGATTTCCTACTATTTGGATTAATTGGGTCATGGCATGCATTTCAAGTCCTCATTTTCAATTTATGTTTAATGGACTCAGATCGCCTTGGATTACAAAAACTTGTGGGTTTCGCCAAGGATGCCCCTTATCGCCTTATCTCTTTATCATTTGTTCGGAATTATTGTCACTTCTCATTCAGGATGCGTTGGCTACTAATGCTCTTCATGGCATTCAACTTTCTTCTAATGGACCAATTCTTTTTCATTTACTTTTTGCCGATGATATTTTTATTTTTGCTCCCACATCTCATAAGGCGGCTATCGTGATCAAAAAAGTCTTGCACTCTTATTGTGAAGTTTGGGGTCAGCGTATAAATCGAGCAGATCAAGGCTAGTAAATAAATTAGGCTTTCATCAGCAGCATCAAGGCTAGTATTTGGGTATTCCACTCCTTTTTCGCAAGCCTATTAAAGATGATTATGTTTCTATGATTTCTAAAATCCGATCGCAGATTTCTCTTTGGGGAATCCGCACCCTATCCTTTGCTGGCCGCCTCACACAAATCAATAGTGTTTTATCTTCACTTCCTGTTTACTCTATGTCTCACACATTTATGCCACAATCAGTGTTAGCTGCTATTGAGCAACTTATTCGTCAATTTCTTTAGAATGGGGATATGAATCATAACAGTTTGCATCATGTTAAGTGGGACTCAATTGCCAAACCGAAAAGCTCTAGAGGTCTGGGAATACATCAGTTTGCTACTTGGCGAAAGGTTTTAATTACAAAATTAGCAGCTCACTTCTATACTAAACACTAGTCCCTATGGGTTTCTTTTTTCCAAGCTAAGTATGGCAACCAACAGTTCACCTTCTCATTCAAAAGAAGTGATTTGTATATTTGGCAATTAATTTGCCAATCAGGTGATTTGATAATAGACAAGATGAAATGGAAAATAGGTTCTGACCTCATCTGCTCTGTTTTGCATGATCCATGGATCCATAATATTCCACCTATTCGCTGGCCTACTTTCATTAACGTTATGATAGAGCAGCCAAATCAGGTTTCTGATTTTCTCCTTGACAATCAATGGAATGAACGAAAACTCTCTTTATTTTTTGGTGCTTCTCTTGTACAACGAATTATTTCTCTTCCGAGATTATCACGTTCAGCCTCAGATACTTGGGTATGACAATCAACTGAAATCAACGAACTCCCCACTTCTCTGGTGTATAAAGATTTATTTCCTTTGACTAGCAACTCTATAGCTTGGGTTTGGAAGCTTAAAAGCCAACCCAGGTTTCAAACTTTCCTCTGGCGATTATATCTGGACTCTACCTATTCTTGATTTTAATTTTGTTTAAGACCCGATAGCCCACACAGAGTCGCCATGTTCCATCTTTCTTTGGAGCCATGATGATAAGAGATCCACATGAAGAAATACTTGGTTTGATTATTCCACTGTCGAGCAATTCTGTCACTTGCTTCTTTTTCTCCTCATTTTCAACCACAATGTTTCGATACATACCAATATTTGAAAGAGATGCATCGGAGATGAGTTGAATTTCATGTTCGACTGCTCTCTTTGGATCATTGACTGTCAAAATTTTAATTAAGAAGTCATAATATTTTTTAATGTGAAATTACAATTGTACCCCAAGTCTTTATTTTATATTAAACACCGGCAGCCGACAGTGCGCTGCCACCGGCGTCCGAGCGCAGGCGGTCGGCTGCGGCGTCCTTGCACGCGCTGCCACGCACGCAGAGGGTCGCCGCAGTGCGGAGGTCGGCGGCCGCGGCTACCCGCGCACGGATGCCGGAAGCCGCATGCTGCCGGCCGCCTGCGTGCGGACGCCCGCGCGGCGGGCAACACGCGGACGCCCGCAATCGAAGACGTTCGGAAGGGTAAAAAAAAATATTTTTGTAATTTTAACAGCGTTTAACGGATACCATCACAGAAAGACTATAATGACTTATACAATAAGTTTTGGAGACCTGTCTATCATGTTTTTAAAATTGTGGACCTGCGTGGCAAGTTGAGTAAACTTCAAGGGCCTATGTGGAATTACCCCTAACTATAATTTATATAAGTATAAATATGTTTGAGTTAATTAAACCATTTGGTTTCTATAAATATGAAACGAAATCAAAATCAAATAATCATATTATATCAATTATCACACTATTAATTGAATTGATAAATGTTAAATCAAATTAAAATGATTAAATTTATTTATTTAATTCAGTCCCTTTTATATTAGATAAATTGCAAGTAGTTCTTTTTTATTTGATTATATGTGCAAGTAAATTCTTACTTTTTTGAAAACTACTCAAATCGGTTTTCTAGTTTACTAAAATGTGCAATTGGGTCCAGCTGCCTCAAAATTTGTAAAAAAAAAAAAAAAGCAAAATGACATTTTTGCCTAATACTGAAATTTCAATTATGCCCTTCTTCTATTTAAAGTTCAAAGTCCTAACTTTGCCTTCTGTGCAATGCAGGCAGAGTTGCTCTATTCTTCTCAGCGATGAACTTTAGCGCAGATCCTCTTTTCAGTGGGCATTTTTTCTTCCAATCTTCTTAGCAACGATTCTTCTCTTGTCGGTGGCTCTCCGCTCTCGCAACCAACCCTTCCCACAAAGGCGGCCCTTCGTTCATCACGATCTTCCCTCTTTTTGGTGTCTTGGATTTCAATTCCAGTTTTGATTTTTTTGATTTTCGAGAAGTAATCATAGTGGAAAATTTAGTTTTCTCTTTTCTTCGACCACTGTGTTTCATTTACAGTTTTTTTTTCCTTCAAATTTCATGGAACTTCATTTGTTTTCATGAGATTTGCTAGAGGTTTACTGTGATTTATGGCTGACTTATTAATAAGTAAGATCATTCATGGCTTTCTATTCTCAGTATTTACCGTGATTTTATTTACCTTTTGTGCGATGCAGGCGGAGTTGCTCTAAAATCGCAGTATTCTTCTCCGCTTGCATTGCACAGAAGGCAAAAATTAGGGCTTTGGACATAAAATAGAAGGGCATAATTGGAATTTCAGCATTAGGCAAAAATGTCATTTTGCTTTTTTCTACAGATTTTGAGGCAGCTAATCTCAATTGCACAATTTCAGCAAACTAACAATCAATTTGAGTAGTTTTTAAATAGTAAAGACCTACTTGCATATATAATCACACAAAAGAGACCTAATTGCAATTTTTTTTTTAATCATTTAATACACAGACTAGTTGAGTGGGAGAACTGAGAAGGGATAAATTATGATCACTGATCAGAGCTATGAAAGAAAGCCATTTTCCCTAAAATAACGGCACTGCAAGATAGTATATCAAAGCCATTTTTTATTTTATTTCAGGCGAATATTTATAAGAGAAAACAGCATACATGCAGAATTGTGCAGTTGGAATATGAACTCTGAGTTGTAATAAATAAATAAAACTATGTAAGAGGTAGAAAATTATTTGTATTTTAAACTAAGAAAGTTTTTAGTTCAATATTATTTTAATATTATATTATATTATCTAAATGTAGTGATGTTTAAATGTCATTTTTTGAGTGATAATTTTATAATATTTTAAAAAATTATCTACACTTTTTATCAAATTAAAAAATTATTTTTTTTAAATAACATAACATTAAGATAATATTAAACCAAACACCTCCTGAGACTAAAAGTCATGCAAAAGAATCATTTTCAATAACACCTTAGATATGGGTGGCCTGAGTAGTTAAGTGTGCGTATTGCGTACCAACATCTGGGGACATCACATTTCAGATCTTCAGAAGAAAGATAGCTGTAGAATAAACCATGAGAGAAGTTTTAAACCAAATTTCTTCTTTACTTGATGCTATTTCGTAGTGAATCATGCATTTGTGCGTACCTTATTTGCGCTGTTTGATTTTATCTGTTGAGGAGTTCTCAGAGAGAGCTTTTCACAGGCATTTGGCAGTTCTCCTTCATAAGCTTCACAGACATACATTACAAAGCTATCATAATCCTGTGAATGAGCAGTCACAATCTCATGAATGAATTAGAGGAGAATATATAGCAGGGAGAAATTCATTGGGATTTGAAATACATCATAGTGAAAAGTGTATTTTTGACAAACTCGAAGATTTGAATTATCAGAATGACACATTTTGTCAGAAAGATGCAAATATTTCATAATTGTATTCAAAAAGATAAATGATGGAAAAACCGTAATAGTGTTCTGTAATTTGGAACACGTAAAATGAACAGATACTGTTTGTGATCAAAAGAAAATATTACCTATAAAATACTACATACCCAAATCCGAAATCTACATATATTGCAAATTCAAGTACCAAAAAATAGCGTTCCATTAAATCCAGTGAAATATGCTAAGAATACATCACCATCTTTTCATTTATCAAATCAACTATGAAACATTTTGAAAAGCGTACAGATAGTTAAAGCAATGACTTATGCACAACATATATGCACGAGAAATTGTTAAGAGCAGATATTATACATGATCGTGGCCAAAAGGCACAGAACGGTAATACGTATGAGAAATAATGAAGGATTAATCCCAGTAATGTGAAATAAATAAGCTTAAGATGTGGCATTCTTAGCATCTTTTGGAAGTTAGCTGACGTGTTAAGTTTATTATATTTAATTTGTTAGTTATATGTGTAAATAAAATGATTTACATCATGCTTGAGATATTGTAATTTCTTAAAGAGATCAATCGCATTTAATATATATAGGGAAATGCTACATTAACACAGTTTTTTTTTTAAGCAAATGAGCAGTAAATCCATAGCTCAATTCTATAGCAATGTTGTAAAAACTACACCAAGTTGCCTGGATAGGCATGTAAGCGTAGTAGGGACACGACGCCATTAAATCGTCGATTTATTTCAAATAGGGTCTACACCTGGCGCTCGAGATCTCACCACGTATCCATCTTGAATGAGATAGTCTGGATACTCACTAGTCAGTCCCGAACACACAGTCGCATAAATAACTCCAAAATTAGGGCAATCAGCATAAGTCTCCTTGAGCTTGTCAAACCCGACAACCTCAATGCCCATCGTAGTCAACAAGGATACTCGTCGACTCAAAGCGTCGGCCACTTTATTCTCAACTCTTGGTTATGCCTAATTACAAAAGTGTACTCCTGAAAAAAATTCAACCCACTTAGCATGTCTTGGATTGAGTTTTTTTTTATGAGTTCAGGTATCTCAAAGTTTCATGATCAGAATAGAAGATGAACTCCTAGGGTAGAAGATAATGCCTCTAATGTTTGAGAGCCTGAACCATGACATAAAATTGTTTATCATAGGTGGAGTACCGTTGCTTAATGTTATTTAATTTCTCACTAAAGAAGGCTACTGGATAACCTTCTTGACTTAGGACTTCTCCTATACCAACTCTTGAGGCGTCACAGGATACCTCAAAGACTTTGGAGAAGTCTGGAAGTCGTTACAAGAATAAATAATAAGATTAAATTTCAATTAAAGTTCTCTTCATCTCCAAGATTTGTTTGTCAATCTTGATCGTTCTATCACTTCTCAAGCTAAGCATGGTTCTACTCAAACTTTATACTTCAAACATAGTGTGGAGCATCAAGTTAGCAATAAAAATGCCAAGTCTACGCATAACAAACTCAAAAGTTTATTAGTCACCAACTAACTTAAATAAAGTGATAAGCATCAAAACACATAATTATATAATAATCACAATGGAAGAACCAGCACAAACAACTTTAATGTATACCTTAGTGAATCCATTGTATTGTTATCTATGACCTGAATGTCCAACCATATACCAATGTAACATAAAGGCGTCCAATATGTATTGTATATCATAATAATGAAATATTTCGTAAAAATGCCCAGATAAGTGATAGATATTTTTTTTAATATTTACAAGATTTTAGAGACATGCATGTCTTAAATATGTAAATGTTAGTGATACAAATATAATTCTCACTAAAAATTAAATAAACTATAGCACACAGTATAGGGGACTGACACTTATGCATAAATCTAAAAGAAGAAGAACATGGCAAAATAGTGAGTATCATGCTTTTAGAAATAAGAGAAAAGATGATATATCATACGCTATAAACAGAAAAATGACAGCATAACCGGCAAAGCAACACCAGACATATTATAAGGACGAACATTGCTGAACTAACATCATAAAGTGGAAGCCCATTCACCACAACCCAAGGCACATATCTATGAGGGGGGACCAAAGCAGCTGTTTGTGCACCATACTGAAGTTCAATCTGCAAAATCTCAATTATTTTAAAAAAATTTCAAAATAGAAATTATCATGAATCTTTTCGAAGATGAGGACAAAGTTACTGATATTACCAGAAAACGTGAGCAACTTACAGTCCAATTACCACACCCATATAAAGAAGAAATAGATTGAAAGTGTATCAAGATTGAAAACCAATTATCCTCTTCAAATTAAGACCACCATGCTTCTACGAAGTAATCATGTCCAAAATTATACCAACCTCCTGCCCTAATCCACTGTTGTAGCAGTTCACCAAAGCCTGCTGATCCAGCCCAGTATTTTGGAAACAGGATTCCCACTCATTGTGCTTGTTCTCCAGCACCAATCTCTCAACACAATATATGAAACCGAAATGTTGTTGCTGCATCAAATTCAACATTAGCCAAAGCAAAAGTAACTAGAAGGTATATCATTAACAAGCAAGCCAAATCTACACTCGAGATAAGATGAAAATGTGCCCAAACTACATTTTGGAGAGAATGGAAAATGCAACAAAAAATAAAAAATAAAATGATGAATTACCACATTCGGCCAAGAATATATGGCGCAAGCTTCCACCGTGTTCAGAAAACACTCAAACGAGCCATGCTGCAAATTCAAATGAAAGTATGATAAAGTTAAAAAGGTTAAAGAGACAATAGCCATGATTCTCTTCCAATGCAAGGTAAGAATTTCCTCTCGCGGATTCCAAAATTTCCCCAAAAAAATTATAATTCATTCCCGATCCCGTCATTCAAATGTCAAATTAAAAACAAAAGATCAGGAGAGGGTTTCTTTCAGACGATAAAACAAGCACCTGGCAGGAAATGGAGGAGTTCGAACCAATGTGAGCGTTTCCAAAGGGAACGAGGCGGAGATCGATGATGGGGAAGATGTCGCCATTGAAGACCTTAGAGAGGGAGTGAACGACGAAGCGCGAGCAGAAGGGGCAGAGCGCCTCGTAGTAGAGAGCGAGGGAGACTTTCTGAGGCTCAGATAAGGCCGGAGATACGAGGAAGGAGGAGTAGAGTATTAAGAAGACGACGGCTCGGCGATCTGAAGCCATTGGAGGGATTGGAGATGCGTATTTCTTGAGTCGGAGGGAGATCACGAGCAGAAACAATTCCAGGCTCTTGCAGTAGCCCGTTTGAAGGTTATAAGGGGAAGAAGCTTTTAAATTCTTGTGGTACGTTCACCCGCGGGTAAGTTAAATCGCATATATTGATGAGTAAACGAACGGCTCAGGTCGATTCTAGGGCTCAAAACTATGTTCGAAAAGAAAAACAGATCAGTTTTATTTTAAAAAATTTAATTTGTTTAAAATAAAATCAATCTAATTTTAAATTTTGCTGGATAAGTATATGCATTTGCATTAGTACAGACGTATTAAAAGTATTTAATTTTGGATGGATATATACGTAAACATGTATACTTTAATTTGCCTTTTAATACGTTGTTATAAATAGAATTTTAGATATTAAAGATTTGAGTATTTTTAAATTTATTTTCTTAAAGTTCGCTCTTTTATTTATTTTGCATTTTCAGATTCCTTTTTTTTATTAAATTCGTTTTCAGATTGTTGAAGCATTGAATTTTGGGTTTCTGTACAAATCATGGATTTAAAATAATCATACAAAATTTTAATTAACGTGTTTATGGCATGCACAATGCTTCTTAAATTTTAAATGTTTCAAATAAATTATAAATCATTTGAAGGTCAATATTTTAAGTAATCATTAATAAAATTAAATTTTAAGTTTTATTATCAAATTTAATGAGTAAGTTTGACTCTCACTTATGTTCGTAAATATCATATAAAGATAGTAAATATATTATTTTAGAGTCAAGTATATTTTAATATTATAATATAATTTATCTAAAAAACCAAATTAATATTTTTAATTACATTAATTTAATTCAAACATATGAATTATTCTCAATAGTGCAAGATTTTGGAGTTTGATATGAATTCAATTAAATAGCTCTCGCTACTCAGCTCGATTAGTGCATGTCATGGCAATTAAGAGCTCAATTCATTGAGCTAACAAACCGAGCTTCAACAGCTCAAACTCATTTACAAACGAGCTTCAACAATGAAGTCCGAAATAAGCTTGAACGTGAACACAATTAAGCTCAATTTGTTTACAATTCTATTTTAAACTAAGTTCTACCCCAAAAGCAGGCCAACAGTGTCTAGAACTCGAAGCTTGCCAGAACATATTAAATTTAAGCAATAAGGGTGCGGTGCAGAACCATCTCAAATCAACAAAAAAATCTTCATGACATGCAATAAAGAAGAAAAAGAAGAAGCAAAAATTTGCTGTTCATCAAGAACTAAAAAAACAAGCAAAAGCCAAAAACAAAAAAAAAACCAACAGAAAGCTAATTTTAGCATGCACTAAATCTGTTGAGAAGCTTGATCAAGGAATTGGGTATATGAATTTGAAGTTGTCTCCAGAACCGTCACAATTCATACTTTATGCTTCGAGCATTGACCTCTGGATTACTTTGGAAAAGTCCACGGATCGAATTCAACAGCTTGCAAAGTATCGAGCATCGGGCCACTGACGGCAGCTCCTCTCGCACACATTTTGACGCCTCTGGCTGCAAAGTGCAGACTGATTCAAAATTATGCTTTAGATGGGGATTCACAATTCTTTCCTGCATAAAGCAACAAGAAATGTTGATGAACAAGAAGTCTAGTATGTAACTTTGGGTTGGAAAATGTCCAACTTTAAATTAAACAAACAAATTTAATGTTTTTTTGTTTTTCTTCTGACCTTAAAGCATCGGATAGGATTAGAAAAAAAAAAAAAAAATTGAATCTCTAGCATTTTCGGGTAAAAAGTTGGTTTAAGTTGGATATGCTGCTGTTAAGATGAGAAAAGAGCAAGAAAGATACCTTGAAAGTTTCGAAAGGGCAGAAATCCGAGTTATTGCACCCCTGCCATGAAAATTGCAGGCCATAAACACAAAGATTAGAATAATACATGATTTACAGCTCACAAAAGTAACCACATTTGCATATCATTTAAGTATAAGCTAGCTATGGAAACCCCTTTCGTGCAATGAGATTTGAGGCTTATATTAAAGAATTAAGATGAAAAAACCTGCTCATGACAGATAAATTAATATTTTGTTGCTATTCGTAAGTATAAAATTATTTTTTGAAATGATTAGATGAAAAAGAAGCTGCAACAAAAGCAAATTATATAGAGGTAGCACGAAAGATAGCCTCAATTAGATTTACACTCCATGCAGCAAACAAAAGAATTATTGGCAAAAGGAGATCATAAAACCAATTCTAATAATCGAGTTTTGATTATTTGAGTCCTAGACTCCTAGGTCATGAGGAAATACATTGTTTAGTAGTAACAACTCATTTGAAATCTATATATCTGCCTAGCCTTTCGTATTTCTATATTCTGAATTGTTTATCGCAATAAAATTTTGGCTTGCAATTGCCCGATGATGTAGCCCTGAATTTATATGTTCGATTGTGTGTTTGATGGTGATTTTTTAAAAATAAGCATAATTAATTAATTAATTATAATTTAAAAAATTAACAAAGGGAGCATGTTTCCGATGCTGTCAAATCCGCACAATCAAAACAAAAAATTGCCCGTTAAACGGGTGACTTTTTCTTATCAAAAGTCACCGGTGCTACTCTTTTAAGAAGAAATCGCCTACAATACGAGCGACTTCTGCTTTTATCTTTTTTTAATTTATAATTTTATTTAATTATTTGAATATAACTTTGAAATATCTTTTTTATAAATACAGAGTAAAATAGTGTGTTTTTTATATTGAAAAAATTACTAATTAATTATAACAAAATTTTTTAAATGTCAATTTCTTGAGAGAGTTAATTAAACTTTCTACACAAATTTTTTATCATATTTAATTTTACTTTATTATTATTATTAAATTTTAAATCTTTCATTTTTCAGCTAGTCTGCTTCATTTGTGAAATTCTTTTAACGAATATATATCGTAGAAGTTTAAAAAAAATTTAAGATAAATTTTTTTTATTGCTGATTTTAGCGTAACATTTAAATATATAAAATAGAAACTTTCTCTAAAATGAAAATGTAATTGAAAAAATGAAATAAAAAAATTTAATAATTTTGTTGTTATATAGGCATAAAAATAAAAATAAAATCAAAATTTATTTTTCAAAAATTTAAAAATTCTTTATAAAAATAAAAAAATTAGAAAACATTCCTGTTTACCTAGTTTTCTAAAAACTTAATATTCAATTCTAAATAATAATTTTAAAAATTGATTATATGTATATATAGGCCAGTTAAATACCAACTTCTCACGGGGTTTAATTAAATAAGCATATTTAATTAACTCCCTCGAGATAGACATTTAAAAAATTTTATTATAATTAATTAGTAATCTTTTTAAATATAAAAAACACACTACTTTGCTCTGTATTTATAGAAAATATGCTCCAAAGATATATTCAAATAATTAAATAAAATTATAATTTTAAAAAATAAAAACAGAAGTCGCTCATATGATAGGCGACTTCTCTTTATTAGAAGTCGACTGTGACATGGGCAACTTCTGATAAGGAGAAGCATCAGGGCAACTTCTTCTCTTAACGATTCGGACTTAACGACAGCAGAAACATACTCAATTTGTTAATTTTTAAAAATTATAATTAATTAATTAATTAATTATGCTTATTTTAAAAAAGATGTGTTTGACCTCTTAAAATTCTACTGATAACCTAGAAATTATTTGGACCAAATGGATTTCCTAACAATTTCTTTTGGTTAAAATCCTGCTAATAATGTAGAAAGTACTAGACCATCCTAAAGAAAACTTTAAGCATTTAGGAATTGGTAGCAGAATGAATAGCATATGATAAACGAGAATAATATCTCACCGGCATGGGAACTGGAATTTCATTGTGGAGGACTTGAACAAAGAATTTGTTCTTATAGTATTCACTCTCTACTTTGTCATGAGAATCTTTGCCAGCACAGTGGAATAAAACTAACATGTTATTCCCACCAAAAGGCGCCACAATGCTACCCCTCCAATTTCTCGGTTGCGGAGGTTTTGGTGGTTGATCCAATGGTTCCTCGCGTTGTATTTGTTCATATTCTAAATGTCAATAAGAAATCTCTGCAGGTAAAATACTGAAGAACATTGTAGAGGAAAAGCCAACATTGCAACATATGCAGCTGGCGCTGAGTAGAGTTCAACTGAGTCAGCCTCAACTCAAAAACAACTTTTTTTTGCATCTTTCCAAAATAAAAATAAAAATAATTTTGCAACTTCAGGATGATTCAAGCTAGCTTACCAAGCTTATATCTTCAGTGCAGTTTACAATATACATATTATAGATAATATAGTTAATTTAATGTATATAAGTGTCTATATCTTATTTCTTTTACATATACTTCTCAGAACATACATGCGCTGATACCTTATTCATTGTAAAATAAAGAAATATATGCATATATTGAGGCGATTTCGAGTTGAATTAATTTCATTTTGAGACACATGAATATTGACTCAAATACAAATTGAGTAATTTCAAGTGAGCAACAAGTAGACAAAGAAAAAATGAGCAATATGTTATAATTTTATGCAAGTATAGCTATCTTATATAAGAATTACCAGGTTTTTCCAGAAGAAGACCAAGAAGACAAGTAAACGGCACAACAGTTTCCGCATGAGCAAAACGAAGCCTTGCCCTCTCAAAAGTTCCAGGCTTGAGATTCTCTGCAAGTTTACGAGCTTGCTTACAATGTGTGCTGCTTAAATAAAAGGCTTAAAAATACTAGCAATAAGCTCAGAGGACCTTCTTTAGCCAAAATGGCTTGTTCCATTGCCTGAATTACATCTTGAAGCAAGGGCACCCCCATGCGATAGTTCACTGAGTTCCCATAACCTTTTAAAATGAATAACTCCAAGTCATCCGTCCACTCAAGTAAAGCAACCTGATTTGGGACATGGATTCGAGATGTAAACCATATTCATTTCATCTTAACATGCCAATCTGATCTTTGTAGATATTACTTTGCTGCATCATATTAAATGGAAGTTCATCTGTTAAGAGCATGTTTAAGGATGCAGCACATATGATTTTGTACAAGTCGGGACACATACGTTAGCAACTGACAACCTTTTAGTACCAAGGCAATTACAACAGCTGAGTGACTGGGTAGAGACTCAATTAAGCAGACAATTTTCAAGACTTGTATCCAGAAAATAAATTTGACACTAGCTATTAATATTGTGCCTCAAAGCTGCACCAATATGCGCCATATACCCCAGAAGCAAAAGACAATCAGAAAATTAAATCTGCAGACTTATGGCATGAATAGGCACAACACAAAAAGGCATTGCGCAAGAATGTTAACAAAATAATTTTCTTCCACATGTTTGAATATTTTTTTACTAAGGGGGGTTGACATTTTTCCCTTTTCTGCAATTAGCCTATAATTAATTTTCTACCTTCCACAAATTTTGGTTTTTATTTTTAGTTTTATTGCTTTGTCAAGTTTCTATTAGTTCATTTCTCTTGTATGGGCAATCCCTATAAACTTCCCACATGTACAATACTTTGATGAGCTAATAACTAATGTCATCACCCCTAAACTCTCTTTATCTCTCATGTTTCCTCTCTTCTTCCTCCTCTCAAAGATCTTATTCTCTTACACTTTCCTATTATTATTCTTCCTCTTTCTTCTATTCTTCTTTCCCTTTCCTCTTCATGTTCTTCTACCTCAACAAATGGAAAATATTTTAGTTGGTATCAGAAGAAAAAATCAAATGCTGATTCATCCATATAAAAATCTCCAGGAAGCCACATCATATCTAATTATACCTTCACAACAGAAGACTTTGAGATAAGACTACAATGTGTGAGTTCATTTAGAAAGATAGCGTACCTCAGCAGCAGTAAACAGGCCACAACCTTGGTCTGTAATGTCCAGTAAAGATGCCTCCTGCAGAACGGTAGAATAAGGATCGCAGGACCCAAAAAATTATAAGAATATAAATTATTCATGTGCCATAAGCCTATAACCAATAAGCTTAAATTTTTAGGTCAATTAATAACTATGACATAGCATGGCATTAGATCTAGAGGTCTCAAGTTCAAGCCCAACCCCCAATTATCTCTAATATAAAATTGAAAAGAAAGACCTATGCTGAAGTGAAGCGAATTAGCTTGCATGAGAACGAACGTATACAACAACAACAACCAAGTCTTTATCTTACTAAGTGGGGTCGGTCACATGAATCTTTTGTTTCATTGCACTCTATCAAACAACAAGTCCTCATTTATGTCCAATATATAAGAACCTTTCTGATGTTTCTTGACATATCTTATTTGCTCTTGCTCTTTCTCTTTTAACACAGATAAAATCCAATAACTCAACTCTCCTTAATAGAGCTTTATCGGCCTACAGTTTATATATCCAAACCATCTTAGCCGACTTTCTTTGAGTTTATCCTCAAATGAAGCTACCCCAACCTTCTCGTGGATATACTCATTTCTCATCTAATATTTTCGAATATACCCACTCATCTACCTTAACCTACTTATTTCCCTGAGCTTATATGAGAACGAGCGTATAAAAATATAAATTATTCTTAAGGCCATAATCTACAAGCTTAAACTTTTAAGTCAATTGATAAACAAAGATTCAACTAGAGCGAAACTAAACTTTAGAGGAATGCTCTAGAATCTAAAGATTTTCATCTCAGTAGATCAAAAACTGAATATATGAAATGCACATTTAGTCAAGAAAGAAATATTTATATTGAAGATGCGACAATTAGTAATCAAATTGTCAAGAAGAGTGAGCGCTTTAGATACCATGGATCAATCATATAAAATGATGGTGAAATAGATAATGATGTTATTAGCAGGATTCAAACAGAATGGGTAAAATGGAGAAATGCTTCTGCTGTGTTGTGTGATAGAAAAATCTCATCCAGAATCAAGAGTAAATTTTATAAAATTGTAGTAAGATCAGCGATGATATATGGTACTGAATGCTGGCCTGCAAAGAGAAAACATATAAATAAAATAAATATTGCAGAAATGAGGATGCTAAGGTGGATACGTGGATATACACGAAAGGATAGAATGAGAAATGAGTATATCCGAAAGAAAGTTGGTGTTGCACCAATTGAGGATAAACTTAGAGAAAGTCGGCTTAGATGGTTTGGACACCTAAATCGTAGGCCGATTAAAGCTTCAGTTAGAAAAATTGAGTTATTGGATTTTACTCATGTACAAAGAGGAAAAGGGAGACCAAAAAAGACATAGCAAGAAACTATAAAGAGTGATCTTAGTTACTTAGACTTAGATAAGAATTTAGTAATTGATAGAGCGCAATGGAAATAAAAGATTCATATAGCCGACTCCATCAAGTGGGATTAAGGCTTAGTTATTATTGTTTGTTGTTGATAAACAAAAATTCAACAAAAATAATATAACAGAACTAACTAAATACTTACACATTTTTCTAAAAATAGATTTATACCTGCTTGCAGAGAAACCAGAGTGATGCTACATCCTGCCTTGTGAAATTCAATTGATACCGTTGGACAAGCTTGGACAAAATATTATCAAGAATTGGTTCTTTAAGTTTATCAACAGCCGGTTCATGAACTTTCCTATATTCCTGAGCAGTAATAGAAAACCAACAATCATGTCATCATATCATTCATTTTCTACGAATATTGACTATTTCGATAAAGCAATTAAAGCAAGTTTATGAAACTAATCTGTCAGTAGTAAATTTTTTCTAAATAAACATCAAGGCTAAATGATACGAGACAATATATAAAATGCACTCCTACACAGAGATTGGTAAATAAATAAATAAAAAAACATAAAATTTTACTAGAGTGAATAGTGGTGATAATAACATAATAATCAAGAAACTCCAATACTTCAGGCAAAACAATTTTAAATATGTGAGAAACAATTTCAAATGATATGAAGATGTTCACCACTCAATTTTAGGCAGCATGAATTCAATAAATCAGTACAAGAGTACACAGAAAAGGAGGCATTCTCGCAGTAAATATAATTCAACAATAATTGATTCACACAATGAAGTCAAGGTCACATACGTGAGCAAATCAAATAATCTTAAGAACAGAAATCACCACTGGATCTCATAGATTACCCGAAATACTCATTAGGTTTTAGATTTACGTTAGATAGAGAACTCAAAACAGCAGTGATGAGTCTTAGCAATTGATCTGACAAATAAGCATAGGTCGCGTAATAGATCAAAGAGGTTGGGGTCGGAGTGAAAGCCAACAACACAGAGAAAGACAGTTCGCAATGAAAGGACGACCACAACAAGCAATCGAGGAGGCGGCGAGAGGTTGCTATCGAAGCATTGGAAAAAAATTAGTACTGGAGTAGTGGTCATGTAGGGTGCAACAGCAACGAAACACGAAGCTAATGGCGGTATAGCCACGGTAGCGGTGGTGGTGGTGGTGGGAGTTATAAGCGGATGGCTCGCATGCCGCAATCTAGCAAGGATTGAAGGTAAGTGGGTTGGCAGCAAACTAGTCATTGGCAAGAGACTAGCCCGTCGACGAGCAATGGGGTCACCATGATTTTAGTAGGAGGCAAGGTTGCTCCGAGCACAGCAACGAAGTTGGCAGATGGTGTGTGCAGAGAGCTGCTCGACGTACAGGATCTCTCGGGAATTAATATTAGAGAAAAAATTATTTTAAGTGGTCTAAATCTGTTAATGGCTAAAATCTTTGAATTATTTAAGAGATGAGTGGGGAATACCGTAATTTCTTAAAATATTTAGAGATTTTCACTAAAAGCCTCAACTCTTCAATTCATCGGAATGTAACACGTAGATTTCAATTCAAAGGATTTCATTATAGGATTAAAAACAAACAATACTGGCCATGCTTTTATATAGGCCTATTACATTTGAAATTCAAATTGTAGAATAAATCCAAAAATAAAAGCAAATACAAATATTTCAAATGTGAAATCTAAAAAAAAATAAAATCAATCCAAAAATTTAGAAGATTCTCATTCAAATTAATTAATTGATTTAAATAAAAATCTTTAATCCATCTAATCAACTACTAATCACGCTTGCTGCCAAATCTGCTAGTAGTCAGCCATCCACTCAGATCAAGGTCACGTAGTGAGATCTCGGGTATCAAGTGTAGGCCTTGCTTGGAATAAATCAACGACTCGATATCGTTGTGCCCCCACGACTAAATATGTAGCCATTACATTAGTTTGAGTTTAAAAGATAATATAAGATACTGTTATATTTTTTAAATATATGAACCATAAAAAATTTTAAATAGCTAAGAATCCTTCAATCTGTGCCTGTGGAATTCAGATATGAAGCTTACAATAACATATTGATAGCTGAAAGACAATGTTAGACCATATACAATCAGTTGTAATGAAGGAAAATAACATCCTTGGTGCACAACAACTTTTACAAAGTAAGCAAAGCAGAATACGTACCTTATAAGTTTCACATGTATCATAGAATCGAAGACATATGTCACTTGCTCGACTCTCACTTATGACAGAGAAAGCACGATGCTTCCCTGGACCCAAAGTTCCATTTCCAGAGAAAAGACCCATGCCAAATGCCACGGCACTAGCTGATGCACGATGAACCTATTTTAGTTTTAAGAACAAGATTTATAAGTCATCTGATGTATTCTTAACAAATTGATTTATAATGAACACAAAACACATTCTCAATTTGCTTCCATGACAAATAGAATGGGAATATATAGTTCAGTATTCACTGAAGACTAAAGGGCACCTAGTGTAAAGTTCATAAATGGGATTTAAGCTTGCTTTGCAAGAGTAAAAGAAGGATAGTCCATTACGTGCAATCTTACCTTTATTTATTTATTTTTTCAATGAAGTCTTTCCTTTATTTTTAAGAAAACAAAAATCAACAAATAATATATGGGACCAAGTTGCAAAATAGAAGGAAAACTAAACAAACAAAATAAAGCACAAGGCATCAAAAAGTAAGAGAATTTACCCAAACTGTCAATGACGGTGAACATGACACAAACTTCCATACAAAAAATTCTTTTGGTTTTGCCTTAAAATAATTGTCAAATTTTACTTGGATAAATGAAATTTTACTTTCAGACTAAAATATGAACACATTTTATGGACCTAGAAATGTCTAAAAATACAAAAATCAATTTTCTAATATATAAATAATCGCTTCAAAATAATAATGAAATCAACTAACTGCCTAATATAATGTCCAAGTAGTTAATATTCGTGCCTTTTTTAGAGTAGGAGTATAATTGTTTGTTTGTGGGATTATTTTTGATTGGGATATTATTTCTTTGCCTGATTATTTTTAATTGAGGTTAAAGATAAACTTAAATATGATATTTTTAATTTGTGATTTGTGAAAGGTTTGAAATAAAGTTAGTTTAGTTTTGAGGTACGTGTAGGTTGTGAAATAAATTTATTTTGAGGTGGGCATAGACTATGAAATAAAGTTAATTTTAATATTAGAGTTTGTGAAAATTTTAAAATATTGTTTATTTAATATTAAATTTATGTATGATATGATCAATAAGATTAATTTTAATTCAAATTAAAAAAAAAAAATTATAGTAGTTAAAGTTAACCTAGAAAAAAATATATTTTTGTTTTGAGATTTGTAAAGGATTTGAAATAAAGTTAATTTTATTTTGAGATATGTGTAGAATTTGAAATGAAGTTAGTATTTAATTTTAAAATTTGTATATCATGTGAAATAAAGTTAATTTTAATATTAGAGTTTGTATAGGATTTGAAATATTATAATTTTAATATTGAAATTTTTGTATGATATGACCCATAAGATTAATTTGAACCCAAGTTAAAGTTAACCTCGTCAAAAGGGATAATTTGCAATGCTACCCCTTAAAAAGTGAACAGTTTAAACCTTCAGCAGCACAGATCAGAAATACTTGTACTGCAAGGCATCCATTCCTTCATCGACTGTTAGCATAAAATTTCTAGAGCTTCCATTACAAAAGTACAAAGTAAGTGAAATGTTTTGAGCAATGCAATGGCCATCCAACATTTTCGATACAGTTGACATTGGTAACAATAAGGCTTCATTCTGTTTAACTATGGCTGTAGTATATGAATCACATAATAATGTATATGAGTAAAGTTTAAGTTACCTGTGTTGCTCTTATATTGAATACCTCAGGGTGGTATTCCACATTAAACAATTCTGGAAACCTTTCTCGGACTCTTATTGCAAGATGGTAAAGTTCATCTTCTCCTTTGCTAATTAGTTCCCCACCTTTCTGTCTGCCCTTCCAAGGAGATTGCCACCCAAAGAGCCAGGATGGAATTTTATCCAAGCGAACATTTCCTTCAATCTTTGCATGATTGAGAATTTCTTCTAAATGAATTGACAACTGATCCAACTCCTTAATTCGTTTCTTGGTGGGAGCACGAGTTCCATGCCTTGACTGTAAAAGTAAATTAAGACACTCAAAGAGAGAGTTCAATCTTCGACATGAATAATGATACAATTACATACAGTACAAGTGAAACTAGAAGAAATTGTCGCATAAACATGACAAGTAAAACTAAAAGGAACAGTTGCCCCATTATCTTACACAATATAATGACAGCGAACTGTCAAATCATGCAGCATTCTAGATGCTGCTATAATGAAGTTCATTGATTGCCAAGATTAAGTCGTCAGTTTGAAGGAAATTATGGTTTGCAGCTACATATAACCATAATGGCTACTGAAATTACATCTTCCTAGGTAGAAAAATAGACATGATCATCTTATTCTTATGTAGTCTGCATGAATCAGGTAACTTCGCCATTATTCAAAAATAGTCAGCAAGTAGGATGTATTACCACCAGATTTAAATGGATAGGAGCACATCCTTCTGGCATAGCAGAAGAGACATAAAAACCAATGTTAGCTTCTTGTGCAGCACCGTACCTGTAAAATTGATAGAACAATTTACACACTCAGTCACGTGTAATCTGGAAAGCAAACTTTCATAGCAGATTAGCAGCTAACATATACAACAATATAAGGCAAGGGAATAAAAAATACATTAATTTGTATTTTTATCATAAATGACTACGATGGAAACTAAGGTATGTACAAAAGTATTTGCCTTTATTTCATGAAAATAGATATTAAGAAGCTACACCATGACAAAAACAACAGCCTTGCTACTGAAACAATAAAGAAATGTTGAATGAGGAAAATGTTTAAAGTATCTCATCATCATGACTATCATCCTTAATAGTCTTTTTCATCTGCATAGGTCAGACTTTTAAGTACCAATTATATCCATCATATATCAAAAAAGGATGACCTACGCCCTAAATTTCCACCATTATTTTAGGGTCAGATATGTAGGAATATACAACTCTCATGAACCTTACAGATTTAAGCCTCTAGGTCAATTGCCTACCATTAACACAGTATCGAAATCATAACTCTCAACTGCAACCTACAAGCTTCAACTTTTAACCATTCGATTGCAGCAGTTTGACAGGATCCATTAATATCTAGAACTTACGGTTTTTATCCCATGTACAAAGAAAGGAAAAGGAATAATGAGATGCAAAACCACAAGGGTGGAATGCGCATACACACATATCAACTGATAAGCACTGCGTAACCACAGAAAAATATTCTAATTCCAAACAAATGTTCAGCTCATTGTGTCATTCTATTTTTTCCCACGAAGTTCGACATCCTAAAAACGTCAAATCAATTACATCAAACAGCATAGCTCAAGCTCATCCCTGATTCCCTAACACTATGGAAGCAAAAAGGAGGCGGTTGGCTCCCGACTTCAATACAACGAAGAGATCAAGCGGCAAGTAGAAAACCATACTCTGGCCGAAACATAGCAATCGTCATATCCAAATAAGATCAATAAAGAACTTTCCATAAAAGGGAAAAAACCCATAGATTCAAGATGAAGGAGAAACAAAAGACCTGGTGACCGTGGACAGGTGCTGCCGGACGTCGAAGCTTTCGCTGGCATCCCCGGAGGCAGCGGCGGCGCAAGAGAAAGCGGACAATGAGGCGAGCAGAAAGAAGTTTGCTAGAAGAGGAATAAGAAGAGCGGAAACGGGAACCTTCATGCTCGCCATACTGCTAGGAGGAAGGAGGAGAAGGAAAGGAACCTTGCCGTCGAGATCGATTAATCGAATAAAGAGCACCGTCTTTCCTTCTCCCTCCACCGTGGGGACGGGTGACGATTCGGTCTGACTGAACCTGAAAACGGGTTCAGCTTGTACCGGTTCAGTTATAGTAATATTAATATTAATTAATTCATTAATTAGTATATTATCAAATAATTAATATTAAATATACATTAAAAATCTAAAAAATAAAATAATTAAATAATATGTATTTCACATCCTTTTATTTATATTAAAAAAAACTAATTTTAATATATTTATCTTAAAATAATGCTATCTTATTTTAAATTATTACAAAATTATATATATTAAAATAAAAAAATTAATATATGTAAAATTATTATAAAAAAAAGAAAATATGTAATTATTAAAATAAAATATTATAAATAAAAATTTGTAAAATCAAAATATTAATAAAATCAGTTTAAATATAATATTAATCAATAATATATAAGTATCTAATAAAAATTTATACTATCAAATATAAATAGATTTTTAACTTTAAGCCTTATATTTTATTTTTTATATTTTTTTTTAATAAAATAATATTATTATAAAAATCAATAAAAATAAATAATATTATTTTAAAAAATCGGATCAAGTTTTTATCAGATTAGATTAGTGCCTACCCAGATCTGACCCGCTAAATATATAAACAGAGAGTCAGATTTCAGATTAAAATTTCAGGTCAAAAAATTATTTTATTTAATAAGACAATCGAATTGGGTCAGATCCGATCAATTGACAGACCGGCATATCGCATACGTTTGACAAATTAAATTATCATTTTATTTTTTGACATTCAGTCTAACTTTTATGTATATTTAATTTTTTATTTTACTGTAAAAATCACAATTTTTTTATTCTAATTAAAAATTATAATAATATTGTAGTTCGAATTTAAAATTCTCAATAGTTAAGCAAGTTCCTTCTTCACTAGACTATAAAATATCTCTTTGTGAAGTTATATAATGCATGTAATATAAATTAATTATTATTTTGATGTAGGTAATTATGTAAAATAAATTTTATTTTTTATTTTAAATATATATATATATATAATATGAAATATAATTAAATTAAAATATTAAAATTTGTGAGTAAAGTGATATCTAATCAAATACAGGATATTTTAGTTTATATTTTTTAAATTTTTTATTTAAAGTTCTAAAATTTATAATAGGGATTTAAAACTAAAGCAATATGAATTTAAATAAAAAATTTGAAATAATATAAATATAGATAAATTATGAGAACCAATTAATTATTTACCCTAAAAGCCATCTTCCAATTTTAAGAATAGTTAGTTGATTTTTATAAAATTAATAACATGTGCTAATTACAAATGTTATGCAAAGTAAGCAAAAGAGACCAACAGGCCACAACATTCTCATTTCTCAATCGATATGATAAGAGTTTTTTTAATGTTTAATGCGATAAACAAAGATATTTTTTGCTAATTTTTATGCACTACCGCACTCACTATTCATAATAGATTATAGAAAGCCTATCTCTTTAATAAGTTAATAAGATTTTCATTTTTTTGCAAAAACCAAAAGATATTCCATATTTAATGTCATTTATTAACAATACTAAAAAACAGTTGAGCCCGTCTAGCTCAGTTGGTAGAGCGCAAGGCTCTTAACCTTGTGGTCGTGGGTTCGAGCCCCACGGTGGGCGGTTGAAGTTTGTTTTTTTCCTTTTACACAAACCTCTTCCGATTGATAATTTTGGACATGTTTGACATCAATTAAAAACATAAGCAAAAAAATAAAATAATAATATTTAAAATTTATTATAAATTTTAATAACTTTATTTCATATCCAACACAAATTTCAATCTTAAAAATCAATTTTATTTCACATTCTACACACCTCTTAATATTAAAATAAATTTCTTTCTCATCAATTTTATAAAATAAAATATTCTCTTTCCTTACTCAAATTTTTCCTTCAATCAAATAAGTCCTTTTTAAGCAATTAAACTACTCATTCGAAGTTTTTAGGCCTTACATTATCGGAATAATTACGAAATTTTAATAAAGCAATAAAATCTATCAACTATAATATATCATATATCATTTATTCATTTCATCATTTATATATATATTTCAAAAAAATTTATTTGTATTGCATATTGAAATATTATATATATACATATATATTTTTATATTGAAATATTATATATTACATATTCCTTTTCATTACCTACCTCATATTCTTAGCAAATTTTGTATCAACTCTTGCCTTTAGTAAAGCTCAAAATCACCTTTATTTTAACTATTTATTTAGGTGATAGCATTGTCTAATGCCTATAATTTATTGTTATGCATGTACTATACCGGCTTTAAAATGCATATATATATAATAATAATAATAAGAAAAAAAAAATTTATGTACAATAATAATATATGCATAAAACAAAATATATATACATGACTGTCATCTATTATATACATATATACAAAAAAAATTATAGTACACATTATATATTTAATTTATTTTTCACTATACAAGACTATTTCACCATTTTCTCATCTTATATGTGTGACATATTTCTGATTGATACATGTTCACACCTATCTTACACTTTTTGTCATATTATGAATTTTTAGTCAACATAATTTTAACTCAACTCAATATGAGATTATGTAATTAAAAAGCAAGTGAGCTTAAAATTTTGTAGTTCATTTTTTAATGCTATGACTTAAAAATTATTTGAATGATGGATGATTTTAGATCATGATTATACACATTCAAATGATATATTTAATTAGTTTCTTTTACATTGGGTCTGGGTCAAGATAATGGTCAAAGTTAAATTTGAAAATTAGATTAAAAAGTTTGGAGTGATATTTCATTTTTAATTCCTTTCGATATAATTGAAAGTGTCATTCTTCTCTGCATTCACTCATTTAAAAGAATGTAAACTATGCATATATCATACTAATTGCAACTTTGTGTTTTTATGCTAAAGGTTCTCTTTTTACCCTCTATAAATATAATAATAAATTATTATTTAAATTTAACCTTAATGTTTTTTAAAAAAAATCAATTTAACCTTCATTTTATTAAAGGGATATTTGGTTCGTTACTATCCTAATGGTATATTATATAATCTATATGTCATGACATTTAGATGTCATTTTTTAATTAATAATTATATAATTTAATAGAAAATTATTTATAAATGTCATTAAATCAAATAATTACTTTTTTTATATAACATAACATAATATTAAGATAATATTGAACTAAATGCCCCCTAAAACTAATTTAGTTAAATAAATGCACCATCTTAAGATAAATAGTATCATGCAAGGCTTGACTTTTTATTAACTCAATCTTAATTTAACAAAATTTTATATGCTTCAACTAAAAAATTGAGCTTAAATTTGGAACTATTTGGTTCAATGTTATATAAATAATCACATTATTTATATATTTATACTATTTTTAAATAATTATTATTTAATTTAATATATATTATTAATTTAAAAATAATAATAATATATCAATTCAGCTTTCTAAATCCTACTTGAAATTATGCAAAAAGAAAAAAAAAACATAATTACAAAATTATAATAAAAATATTTATATTATATTTCATTTTACATAATTTTTAATATTAAAATATTATTTTATTTTAAATTTTTTATATTATTTTATATTCGAGATAATTTTTATTATAATTAATTTTATTTCACCATCGTACAAATATTTTAAAAAAAATCAAAAAACATCTCACATCAGTCCCCAAGTTTATATAATTTTTGACTATTTTCAATAAACATTTCATAAATTTCAACAATTTCTTTTCAATTTTAGTCAAAACTTGACTATTGATGAATTTAGGCCAAAACATGCAGTAGTGTTTTTGGGAGCAAGCAAAAATATCAGTACTGAAATCTGGATTTTTGGATAAAGGTGATCATGGCAAGTATCAGAATTGAAAATGCCAAAATGGAAACAACTAACATATCCAAACTCTTCATATTACGTACTTACTTCCAATTTGAGACTGAACAGAAACCACACCGAAACAACATATTGAAGCCATGGGATATTTGAAGCAAGAACAATATTAAAAACTAGTTATATCTGCGCAGAACAGTTCTATTATTACATGATTCTTTTAGTAGACTAGCAGAATATAGAAACAACAAATTTTCACTTCTCTCCTTCAAGCAGCACCGTTTTCTTCCTCATGCACCAGCATCTGATCAAAGTGCCAGACTCCATGTCCCTTTCCAACCCTTCTCAGCTGAGCAACATACTCAGACAACTTCTTTATGGCCTCAACCTGATCCAATACCAAAACAAAAATTGCATTAAAACACCTTTATTTTTATATTTAATCATTATATATATATATATACACACAAATTCATCATCAGCATACTCTGTGAGCCTTATCCAAAGAACTTGGGAATCGAATTTATAAATCCCAAAACACCGAGTAATAATGTCTAGTAGAAACTGTCAAGACTTTTCACTAATATAGATACATTGACCTTCTCTCTAATATAATTATTTTCTATTTTATGCATATTTTTGATAAAACTTTTATAAATTATGCAATTTCACAGTTCTTAATAGTTCTAAATGCAGATATTTCACCTGCTCTTCAAGGAACTCGGACTCGATAAAATCTGTCAACTGAGGATCATTACAACGGTCAGCTACCTGTTCAGCCAGAGTAAATAGTTCAGAATAAGAATAAATTTTCATCCGTTGAAGATGGTAGATTAAAGATACTACTTACACTGTGCAAATTCAAGAGCTTCTCATTCACAAGCCTCTCAAGAGACAAAGCTAGCTCCATAGCTAAAAGAAAAAGAACACGATCATTCACATATTAACACATGAACTGCAACTAATATATATATCAAGTTTAACTCAAGCAAATCAACATAAAAATGAACTAAGAATCCTATTTTTTCATGATAAACAAATCATTTATTGTTCATGACCCACAAATCTATTCTTTCATCAAACCGATTAGTGTTTGTGTATTTTCTTTAGCACAGTCCTATTTAAGACAATTTGTATGCAATTTAGTATTGTTCAGATATATATGACTATATGCAAATGTCTAATTAATACATCAATATTTAGCACCATAAAAGATAAACTAAATATTACTAGGCTATATGTGCAAAGGCTTGTTATGAAATGAAAAAAAAAAAAAAAAAAAGAGAAAGAGATAAGATGCATATTAATGTAATTAATCACAAGTTAAAATCAACAAAGAATTAATGAGCCCAAATGATCTTGAAAAAGTTAGCATTCTAAATAATATTAACGATAGTATCAATATTATCATCAGCATCAATAAAGCTTTAATTTCAATCTACTTGCTATCAACCACTTGGGTTCATTTTCTCCATTCTATTTAATTTATGTAAATCAATACTCTCTATGAGCTGAAATAATTCAAGATCATATGCAATGACAACGTTGCAACTCTTTTTTGGCCTTCATTTCCCTTTCATTACCCATTTCCAGTTACATATATAGTCCATCTAATTGACAATAGATATGGCCAACTTTCCTATCACATAAAATTCTATGAGTCGTAATTTTTTTTTTGAAGTTAAAAATTCTCGGAGTCATAATTAAGACTTATATTATGATACTAGAATATCACCAAACTAGTTTCATAATAGGTAGATCTATTATGTAAATTATAAATTTGTTGAGAGGTTTAATGAAAAAATTTAGATAGAGAAAAAAATACTTGCATTTAACTTTTATTAATTTAGAAAAAAAACTTACAACAAAGCCCTAAGAAATGTATTTTGGAGAGGAAAAAGGTTTCAATTGCCTACATCCAAATTATTAAAGACAAGTGTAGGACGGTTTTTACTTCTGTTCCAAAAAAAAAAAAAGTTTGACTAAGGATTTCTATATAATAATTGAACTATACAAGAGCCCAGCTCTAAGTTTATCTTATTTTATATTCATTATGTGGTTTGGCTGAACAAATTCAAGAGAAGGTATCTTTACCGTAGCGCTTACGGACTTTTATCTTCATAAATTTAATTAAAATCAAATATACGAAAAATAAATTTAATTAAAATATAGACAATTATATTAAGGAGATAACAATTAATAATTAAATTATTATAGAAAGTGAGTAGTTTAGATACTGTACAAAATATTATTAACAAAATCTAAGCAAGTTGTAACTAGAAAAATACATCTGGTATATTGTGTGATAAAAAAAATTTATTTATACTTAAGGGTAACTAGTAATGCTATACAATGCTGATTACTGGTTTAAAAAGCTAAAATATATAAATAAAATAAATATTACAAAAATAAAAATACTAAGATAAATTGGTATATAAATATACACGAAAGAATATAATGATGAGTATATACTTGAGAAGATTAGGGTAGCCTTAATTAGAGATACATTTAGAGAGAATTGTCTTAAATAATTTAAACATGTAAGTCTTAGGTCAATATAAGCTCCAGTATAGAGAGTAGAGTTACTGTATTTTGACCATGTAAAAGAAAGAAGAGGAAGAACAAAAAAAGCATAATAGGAAGCTAAAAGAATGACCTTACATATTTAGAACTAAAGTTAGTTAATAGAATGAACTAAAAATAAAGCATTGATGTAGCTAACTTTACCTAGTGGGATAAAAGCATGGTAGTTGTATTCATATCCTAGCTAATACAATCATTTTATTGTGGTTCTCTCTAATATATTCACTCGGCCTCACGTACATCCCAACTATATGAATTGAAAAAAAAAGATGGTATAAAGATTAAAAAAAAATACCGTAAAGAGCTTCTCCTTTCTCCACATGATCAAACTCGGTTAAGGGCTTCACAATAGGTAGAAGCTTCACTCTACCTCCACGTTTGTTCTGCATCAACAATAAGCCATGATTCACAACGTTCTCAATCTTACTTTTAAAAGTTTAATCCTTCAGTTCTCAAACAATAAATGAAACTGATACAAAATTTAATCTCAACTCTTTAATATATGATTTTTTCATGTTTCATCCAGATTATTCTTGAGAAAATAGCAGAGGAGATTTAGATCGTGACCTGGTACTTCATCAGCTTCTCAGCATGATCTCTCTCTTCCTCGCTTGATTCCTTGAAGAACCTGACATGCAAACCACTATCAAAATCGGAAGAAAAAAACGAAAATGACCAAACAAATTTTGAAAATAGGGAGAAGGATTATTGAGCATCAGCTTACTTGGCCATGCCTCTCAAAGCAACATTATCACGGTCAAAATAAGCGAACATAGCATGATAAACGTAGGATACGTTGTATTCCACGCTGAAATTGAAGAGAAACATAAGACGAAGATGATCATCTTTTCCAACAAAAAGGAAAATCAAACAATATAAAAACAGGGAAAAAAAAACTAATCCCAGAAATATTCAGAAATTGCAATCTCCAAACAAAAAAAACAAAGTACTACAGAAGCACACAGCAACAGTTTGACACATCTATCCCCCCCTATCCAAGATCCATCAAGAAGAAGGAATATTATCAAAAGCATAAGGGGAGATCACTCGAGAAATTAATTATAAATCAAAATCCGAAAGAAGTCAATAGCAAATGCAACACTGGCTTAAGGATCTAAGAAAGGAGAAATCACTTGATCTGATCGTTCATCGCAGCCTCGCAGTCGTCGAGGTACCTCTGACGAGCGAGCGATTTGTCCGGCGAGGAGGGAACAAGCGCGAGCTCCTGCTTCACCTCCTCAAACGGCTCAAACACAACGCCCGTCAGAGCCTTGCTGCTCTCCCCGGCCGCACACACGAATCCTGCGGTTGACTTACGGACCTTGGGAATACACAAGGAGATAGGCGACGCTGACGACCGCCGGCGGAGCACCGATGAGGGTGAATCGGCCTCGACGGAAGTGGAGAAGAGGGAAAGAGCGGAGGTGGCTCGGAGAAGCATTGTCGGAAGAAAGAAAGCAAAGAGGATCGAGAGAGGGAGAGTGTGTGCGAGGAAATGAGAGCCAGAGGAGGGTAAGATATAGAGGAAGAAGACGGAAGGGCAAGGGCTTCTTGGAATGAATGAACGGATGTGATTTCAACACGTGGAGGGTACAGATTGATTGATTGAGCGAGCGCGTGGAGGGCTCGTGGTCTCTGGCCCGCTAGTTCTGCCAGCGGATTGGGTCGGATACAGGGAGCAACAAGCGTACAGGAGGAGTTTTCAGCTTAATGCTACATATACGTAATCTATCGTTAGATCATCTTTATGATTCGTGCCGATATGCTAGTTCTGAAATTTTATCTGATCTAACGGTAATCACTAGTACGTACTTCTTTAGTTCAACAAAAAAAATAGTGGAAATGCAAACGCAGCATTTTGTAACGAAATATCCCGTTCACACGAAAAGTACAATTACTATAATGTCCTCCGTCTAGCTGTCGTCCTTTGGCGCTTTCTGCAGATTTCAGGCTTAGGAGTAACAGGTGCGTAATTTTCTGCGGGTGCTTTTTGTAAACTAATAGTTTTCTGAAAAAGGTTAGAGCTGCAAAATACAAAAAATATAGAAAAAAAAAACTGAAATAAAGTTATTTTCTAAATTGAAAATATTTATTTATGTGTTTATTTGCTCAAATTAATTTTCATCAGAACTAAAATTAATTTTATAAAGTACATTATATATAAATTTTGATATTAAAATTATAATATTTTAAATTCATCTGTATTTTAATATTAATATTAATTTTATTTCAAATTCTAAATAAATTTTTCAAACTTATTTTTTTTCATATTTTTTATTCCTCTCAAAATATGAGTAATTTTATTTTAAATATTTTATAAATTTCAAAACATAAATATCACGTCAAAAAATTATTTTTACCCAATTAAAAATAATCTCATAAATAAGAAATCTTATTATGGCATAAAAAATCACTTTAATCCATTCATTTTGAAGCACGTAACACTTTTAGTTCATTAATTCTTCTCATAAAAATTAGTTTTTATTTTCCCATTTTAAGTATTATTATCTGTCCGGTAAAAAATTTAAAATTTTTTTCATTAAAATAAGTCATAAAATTTTTTCATTAGTTAACTAATCAGCGTCTAAACTTCTAAGAATATAAATATTTCTCTTACTATTTATTATAATGACGCTCGGGCCTGAAAAGAGCTAAAAGTAATCGCTGAACTGATATTTATATAAGTGAATCGAAATCACCCAAATAAAGAGCAGCTCCTAATAAGACTTTTAAGTAAAGAGATAAAAAAAAATTTATCTCACATCAAAAAAGGAAAAATCCTGATCTATATAAGGAGATAATATGATCTCAATTATTAAAAGTGTTTTTTTAAAAAAAATATAATGCTAATGATGAAAACTCTACAATTAAATATATTTGAGTCAGAATAATATTGAGATAAATAATTTTTATGAAAAGTACTTAAATCATACAATCTATATGTATTAATACATGACAATCTTTGCATCTTAATCTAAAAAAAAGTGAAACTCTAAAATTATAAAAAATACATAAAATATATAATATTTATAACACATTAGACTCTTCAAATTATGTATTTATATATATATATATATATATGATGGTTCATTCTATGTGTGATATATGAATATTATTTATAATAAAAATTTTCAGGATAAAAACTTATAATACTATCATTGATACTTTTCATTTAAGAATAAAAACTTTTTATATTACATATACAACAAATCTTTAATTTGGATAATTCTATTGTCAAATTTGCAGCTACTGGACACGTATCAAAATTTACAATCTCGAACGTAATGTTTGAGTTTTAGTACTTTTAGACTTGCAAGATTAAAAATTGTAACTTTGATGGAAATTGTATTTCTAAAAAATTAAATAACATGTGCATTCACATATTTGTATGTACATAGTAATAATCTAAAATAGTCACACATCACACATATATTGTGTTTATTTTTAATTAAAATCTTAATTTTTGCATTTTAATTACCGACAATTTTAACATTGAATTGAAAATAATAAAATTTTCTGAATTACATTCATTATTAGATAAAATACTGAATTTGAGTACCAACTAAAAAAATTTAAATAGCTTCTCTTATCAAAATAAATAAATAAATAAATAAATACTAGTAACCATTCATATGAACCAGTCAAATTAAGGATTTGAAAAACTGAGTGACCAAAGTGTTTTAAACCTCAAAATCTTTTTTTTTTCGTTTACATATTCTACCAATAAATAATCATAGTGTAATTACATTATTCAGTAGTTAAATGATAAATATTATATTTGATTTTTTAAAACTTTTTTTTTGATCTTTTACACTATAATTTCTCTTACCATATTTGAAAATTATGATAACAGTATGATTTAAATTTGAGACCTCTTGATAATTTTCTGACAAGCTTTTTCTCCATCGAGTTGGGAGACACCACTAATATATTTCTAATTAATCTACTATGGATAAACATATAATTTAATTTTTTCTTTTATGTATATGGGCTTGATCTTCCCACCTGGCCGGTGATCGATACTACTTTGGACAATAAAGTTGATATTTATAACAGATCTCTTCTTAGTTAATTAGAAAAATTAACTAACTAATGTGTAAATTTTCTCCCTCAAATAAATGTAGTTTGATGATTTATTTGACCAATTTTACATTTTTCATGTTACACTTTTTACGTAAAAGTCAATTTAAAATGAGCTCATGAGAATGCTTGCTTATCTACTTTTATTCATGGGCGTATCCTCTCTTCCTGTATATATATAGGTTTTTAAAATTATATTTAACACAAAATTTTGTTAAAATAAAATAAAATTATGTACTCATTTGTGTAGATTTTTGTTGATATTGATGTGAAGGATATAGGTAAGGAGTGAGATTGATGATGCCGAATATAGTAGAAAGAGTGAATAAAGAATTTTTATTTAAAAATTCAATTGAAAGAAAGATAAGTGTTATATATAAATGACTAAATTGAAGATAATCGGAAATACGAAAGGATAGAAAAAGTATTTTCATAATTTTCATACCATTTAATGAATACCGTCACACAAGAACCACAATGACTTATTCATAATTTTACATTGAGAACCTATCTGGTATGTTTTCAAAATTATGGACCTGCGTAGCAAGTCGAGTAAACCTCAAGAACCTAAGTGAAATTACTCCTAGATTTTCTGCCACACAAATGATTTGAACAACTACTGTCTAGAAACTCGATATCACTTATAATTATTGCATTGAATTTTGCTTTTCTGTTCATTGAACATTTGCCTTTTTTCATTAGAATATCCTCTTCCACAAAATAAATTTCTGCTTTTATCTCTTCTTTGGAATCCACCTCTACCTTTGCCTCTTCCTGACCAATTTTTCAATTTATTTTTTTTATAATAAAGATGATGACTCTCCTTTTACTTGGAATGTCTTTTCTTCATTTTTTTTTCTTGATCTATTCAACCTTTCTTCATGTGCTAATAAAGAACTCATTAATTCATCAACAAAATAAATTGATAAATCTTTGGACTCTTCAATTACAGCAATCACATGCTCAAATTTTGGAGAAAGACTTCTTAAAATTTTTGTAACTATTGTTTCATCAGAAATTTGTTCACTATATGATTTTATTTTATTAACAACTGCAAATACTTCACATAAATAATCTTGCACAGATTGATTATTTTTCATACATTGAGTTTCAAACTCGCGTCAAAGAGAGAAGTTTAATAATCATTACCAACCTTGAAACTCCATTTTTAATATTTTCCATGCTTGTTTGGATGTTTCTACCATTGCAATTCTTGAAAAAATGAAGTCATGCATCACTTGTTGAATATAGAATAATGCTTTTGAATCTTTCTTTTTGTTCTCTTTTAATTTTTGCTCTTCATCTGAATCAGCATATCCATTCTTCATAAAATCGCATAACTCTTGAGATTTGAATTAGGTCTTCATTTTTATACTCCAAAACTCATACTTTTCACCATTAAAGATGAGAATTAGCACTATTGATTCTGCTTGTTGCCATACTATTTTTCCTTTTTTATTTTTTTTTTGCAGAAAACTCTTTTCCTCAAATACTCGAATGAGGATAATAACAACTTACAGAAATAAGACTAATCTTATTTGATAAATTTCATGTGCTCTGATACCACTTTGTTGGAGAATAATCTATAAAAATAATGCTGGAGAGAATTCTTTTTTTGAAGATCACAAAAAATCACACATTATATATTGAAAAGAATAAAAAAAACTCTTTTTATACGTATTTATAAACTTTTTTAACACTTGAGAAATTGGATCCTAAAATTAAGAAAAATATGAAGACTTAGTAAAACTATTTAAATAAATAAATAAAAAAAAAACACACAAATACTAAATAAAGATAATGATTTTGAATCATTATCATTTAACACCATGGAGACAACGGATCGCGTGGCTTGGGATCGGTTGCAATGGGATGCTGAGAAAACGTCAAAACGGCAAGAATGAGTGGCTGAGGATGAACCAGAAAGCTGGGTAAAATGGCGGGAAATGGACGGCTGTGATGGGGCACGCGTGGTCGCCACACGCAACCTGTGGCGGAGCCGGCTCACGGGCCGACGACTCAAAAGTATCAAGCGAGGCGTCGTTGTCAGCCCCTCGATCACGGGTCCTCATTTGTCTTTTTCCTTTTTTTTCTTTAATTATTGTAATTTTTTTTTCAGACTTTTGAATTTTCCAAAGTTTCATTCATTGCTTTATGTTTATCAGGAACCGGCCGTGAGACCACGTCAGCTCTACTGCCCTCTGCTTTTATAAAATTTTAACCACGATTTTAAAACTAGATTTCCATCATAAAATAAAAATATCAATTTTAATAATTTTAATAATTTTAATAATTTTAGTAATCTCAATATCGATACTTTTATTTTTTTTATAACTTTTATAAATTTAAATTAAATTTATTCATAATTATTATTAAATATTATTTTTTTAAAGAAAAATAAATTTCAGTGATTTCAATCGAGAGCTCTAGCAGTTTCGACTGAAATTCAGTCGAAATTATTAAAATTATCGGGTTTTGGCCGAAACTCAGTAGCTTCTTTAGATAGATTTTGATCAAAAATGATACGAAACTGCTAGATTTTGATAATTTTGATCGAATTTTAAATTTTTAATTTTATCTTTATGTTTTTTATTAATAATATAAAAAATGTCAATTATATTTTAAAATTTTAATTTACTAAATTATATGTTATATTAAAATTTGTTCTATTGAATAATTTAATAAATTAAAATTTTAAATTACAATTGATTAATTATTAACACTATATTGAAGGATTTTATCTTTCAACTAATGTTTAAATTGAATCTGAGCGTGATTTGATTGGTGTGAATCAATTATAATGTGGCGAAATAAATTTAATTGTAGAAATTCATACTAATTTATTTAAGATAAATTTTATTTTAAGATCTGATGTAGGTCGAATTAGACTTGACATTAACAGATATAACCCTCCTCTCTTATCCAAAATATAAGTTCTCCTTAAATATGGCTTGATGATTTTTTTAAAATACGTCTGATTAAATAATTAATTAATTAATATTATTTTAAAAAATTTATTCTAATCCTCCGACTTCTGTGTCACAAAAATCACATGCCACTCTTGTGATTTCCGTATTAATAAAAAATATTATTTTAATAATTTTTACGTAAAAAAATAAAACTGTTATTAATGTTGCAAGCGTTTATAACAAATATGATTAATGTTGCAAGCGGTTATAACTGTTATTATAACCGTAGTTGTGGTTATAAGTGCAACAGTTATGGCTAAAGACGTTTCTTCTATGTTCATCTTACTGTTGACATTGGTTGAATTACTGTGCTAAAAAATTATTTTCCTAGTTTCCTGAACTTCCCTTGGTTGTTCAAAATACATCTTCAGACTTGTCTCTTCTTCTTCTTCCTTTTTTTTAATGAACAAGCTGATCTTAATTGAAATAATGTTTCTCTGTATTCTACATTTGCTGATGTGGATCAAAAGTAATACTTGTTTTCTTATTGTGTTTCTAATTTTACTTTGCTGATATACGGTAATTTATGATGATCCCATTGCTCATAATGTTGTTTCATGTGTTTAAGCATTCAGGTTTCTATCACAGGATTGTTTTCTCCTTAGGAACTTGATAAGGATTTATTGATTATGATTGTTTGAGTTTTAAGTTTATATCGGGCATCTCTGCAAGAATTTATTGAAATTCCATGAGGATAAAAGCAAATAGTTAAAAGTCTATTTCATTTGAAAAAACTAATGAATTTTAGTTTTAGCCAAACTTGGTGATTTCAGCTAAACTGAATCTCAAGTAATTGTTGCAGCAAGAACATTATGGAAGCCAAATAACAGTAGCTATATAAGCTGAAGATTGCTGTCATAATACCTATCACCAAAAATGGAATGCTCTTGCCATATTCTAATCACACTATACTCTAAAAATGGAATGCTCTTGCCATATTCTAATCACATATCACCAAAAATGGAATGCTCTTGCCATATTCTAATCACACTATACTCTAAAAATGTGTCCAAAATCAGGAAATTAACGTTAAACCAAACCAAACACCTTTAAGTAGACATCCATCTCAAGCATATATAGTACTTTCAACATAGGTGATGAATTTGCTCACAATAAGAATACATCTCGTTGTAGTCTCCAGAGGAGACGTAGGTCTCCTCATGAGACTTCGGAGATGTGGAGTGAATCTTCATCTGTTAGCAAAAGCTTGCTGTTGTTCATATCCACTATATGAACCAGCAGTTTGTCCATACTGAGAATTAACATCAGCACCCTGGGCCTGGGAAAAAGAAAAAGGCACCAACCTCAGTAAATTATGAAAATGTTGCTGGTATCAGAAAAATAAATAAAAAATGCCTTCTGCCCAACCAGCAAAAGTAAAAAGGAAATAAGATTTGAGAGTAGCAAAAATGAAAATTATAATGATAAGATTGGTTTTGTTTAATTGATCTGATTGATCTGAAAGATAAGCTATAGTTAATAAAAATATTTAAATTGCTTCTAACATGTACAAATGAAGAGTGAAAAAATGAATAATAAAGGCAAAGAGAAAATTATTGTTAAAAAGGAAAAAATAACTACCACAAAATGTTCATGGATAAGCATAAGCCGTGCATGCTAACTTGTTTCACTTTAAAGAAGCAAATGATCATATCAAATGTAATGATCAATAGGTGCGATCCGAGAAAAACAAAAAATAAACGAATTCAGCAACAACAACAACAACAACCAATAGGTGGGGTCGGCTACATGAATCCTTTGTTTCCATTGCGCTCTATCAAAAAAATAAACGAATTAAACAACAAAAAATTAACTCCACTATAAGACTACTTTTATTGATCAATTCCTAAAATATGCAAGAGCCAAGGTTGGTCACCTATGCATCTTGCACTTTTGAGGCAAATAGATTGCAGATTAGCAGTGGTAAGCAGCTATTTATGAATACCTTGGCAATTCATGTTGAATGGTTGGATATGTGCTTTCAACTCTTATCATTCAACCCAACCTAGCTTCCATCCATTTGGTCTAAAGGTTAAGGACCCAAAAAAAATGATAGACTACCTCGAGGGTCAATGACAGTTGTGCTGAAGTATTTGCGGGCTGGGGTATTAGTGAATTTCCACCTAGGTTATCTAAGGTGATCTAGACTTCTCCTATTTTTTGAAAAGTGAGAATTCTCCTATTAAAGTCATTGTAATGCTCCACTTTTGTATATGAGAGAACTGTTAAGATGCTGCCAATTGTAATTCCTCTTCTACTGTTCTTTTGCATAGTGAAGCTTCTTCATCTTGCTCTACTGTTGCTCCTCTCTTACAGATTCCACATAAAATCTCTGGTGAATTTCTTGCTCCCTCTTATGTTTTTCGTTACTTTGCAGATTGTTGTGTTTGTTTCTCTCATTGTGCCATTCCACTCTAATAAATGGGTGTAAGGGTCAACAATTTAGAGAAGTTTTCAATAAATAGCCAACTTAAAGTAAGATATTGGGAAGCTTAATCATTCCACAGGATTCACACTATGGCAGGTCAAGATAGCAGTAATTCATCCAGTTAGTTTAGAAGATTGCTTAACAAGGATAAGATATCATCTTTGATAGAAGATGAGGAAGCTACATCTGTCAAACCAAATCATGCAAGTCTGCTTGAATGAGAGCACAACTACTACGTTGGAAGCACATCTATATGACGAGGAGCTTGACAAACAAGCTCCTTTGGAGATATAAGTTGAATTCACACCGTCTGACAAAAGGTAAATTCACTCACCTCAACAAATTTAGGAGCATCACCATTCACCAATGATTTAGTGCTAGATGAGGTTAGACCTGATCATTGGGTGGGAGCCTGATACGGGCAGGGCCTATTCAAGCCTAAACATTTTTTCATGCCCAGGCTTAGATGTCAGAATTGCTTTGGGCAGCCAAGCCTGTCCAATAAAAAAGATAGGTAGCCAAGCCTACCCAAATACCATCAACACTTTTTCCTTAATTTCACTATTATCTATAACTTATATGCACTATTTGTTAAATTATAATAATCAACACTAAATAATTTATTCTAATAATAATTATTTTCTTTTTATATAATAATTTATCTATACAGTGAATGATGGAATCTCGAAGATCAGTGAGGTGCTTTCCATGTGATTAAGGCTGGAGTCAAAAAGTGGACCATACAAGTTAGGTGGAAATGCAGCAGCAAGTGTTGCAGCAGTTTCATCTTATTTGTCAAAGAAATAGGTCGTCAAATAATGGCACCAGATGTCGGGATGCATGAGGGAAAGAAGAATGACAAATTAACCAAAAGAAGTTTACTCCGTGGCCAACAAAAAAAAGGTTAAACTTCTATAAGAAGTGTGTGATCACAGAGCACGAGAAAGAATTTATTAGTTAGGCAGTATAATGGACAAAAGGAACTCGACTACATACAAACAAACCTTTGGAAGCCATCGAAGGTTCCATTGGAAGGTGGAGCAAACTATATGCTTACCCTCATTGACAACTATTCAAGGAAGATACAAGCATATTTAATGGAAAAACAAAAGAAAAAAAATGTATACAAGACCTTTAACCAAAGATAGAGTTTCAATAAAGTATCTCTGAGTTCTACTCTAGAAAGTTCAACATGTACTACTAGATATAAGGGAATTGTTTAACATTGGGATTGTGCCAACATACTCCAATAAATGGAGTTACAACACAATATAATAGGAAAACACTAGAAAGATGAATGCTTTTCACTACAGGTCCAATTAAATCATTTTATGGTAGCTATGACCGCCTGTTATTTAATCAAGCACTCCCCACATTTGGTTCTTGAAATAAATATTCAACGAGTCCAACAATCATCTTGACTTTCCAAATTGAAAAATTTGCTCGTACTATTTACTCTCAAGAAATACAAGATGACACCAAGGGTTTTAGATTATGGATGAGCAGAGTTGCCATCTTGCATGAAGATGTGCTAGTTAGCTCGATGAGTTTATGCATCTTGATACAAAAGCAACTTCTTCAGATGGGGGAGTTGAAGTCTAACATCCTATCAATTCAACTTCAACAAAGGGTATTGCCAAGACTAAGAAGCAAGCACTATCGATGATGCAGCTATACCTGACTGCCAGAGATAGAGCGAGGAGGATGATACTACCATTGAATAGGTTTGGGTCAAAGGAAGATCTAGCAACCTACTCATTTTTAGTGGTACAGAAAATTGACTTTATAATGAGCTTTACAATTATATTGAGACAACTTCAGATGTGAACTCCAAGAGATGGTTAACAACAATGAAGGAAGAGCACATACCACCTCTAAAAAAACTAAACCAACATACTTGTGAAGCTCCTTTGGGACAGAAAGCAATAAAAACCAAAATTGCCTTCCAATAAAAAGGAGATCATACAAGGAATAAAGGATGCAATGTATAAAGTAAGGCTAGTCGCTTGAGCTACAACCATAATACCGGGCGTCAACTTTAATCAAGTGTTTTCCTTGTCAGTAAAGAATACATCTATACTTTTCAAAAAAAAAAAAAAGAATACATCTATTAGTATTTTACTTGAGCTCCAGATTAAAGGAAACATGGAGCTTGAGCAATTTAATGTTAAGACAACTTCTCTTCACGATGAGTTACAGAAGAAATTTACATGTTGCAATCCAAAGGTTTCAAGGTTAAAGACTAGGACAGCTAAATCTACAAATTGAATAAATCACTATACGGCTCAAAGCAATCTCGTGGACATATTTGTAAAACATACAACTCTTTTATACTTGACCATAGTATACGAGGTGCATCTACATTCTACGACTATGTTTATTTGAAGAAGTTGCACAACACCTTGTTTGTTCATCTTTAGCAATATGTTGGTATGTTAATTGCCTTCGATCATGTCGTTGAAAAAAAAAGAATTAAAGAACTGCTTAGTGCCAAATTTGAGGTGGAAATTTAAGTATAGTGAAGAATAGTGACATGGATGTCAATAGAAACTAAAGATAAAAGAAACTGTATATCTCAAAAGGGTTACATTCTAAGGTCCTCGACAAAATCAGGATTGAAGGATTTCGAATTAGTGGCCTTTGTTGCACCACATTTTGAACTTTCAGAAGAAATGTCACCTAAAGTAAATGAATAGAAGGAATACATATGTGAGTGTAGTGGGTAGCTTAATAAATGTCATATAGAATGGAAATGATGAAAACAGGAAAAACTAGATTATAATAAACAATAAACTAATAAAATCCCCATCAATTGAAATATTTTAAATATAAACAAGGTATGCATCAATGATGGTGACATCATAATGATCAACAAATTAGATCTGACCGTGTGCCACGCTACCTTGATGGATCTATAGATGCATATTAGCTTATTTTATATTACTTTTTTTATGCACATTACTTTATTATTTATATAATTAGTTCATTTGATCAATTTTATTTGATCTTTTTCGTATTTCAGTTCAAGTTAGCCGAGCCTACTTGACTCACTTATTTAGTTTAATATTGGGTTTTATTTTTTGTTTATTTATTAAATATTAGTCTAGACCCACATTATTTAATAAGCATTTTATTTCTTATTTATAGGATTGAAGTCTACAAATATTAACTAATATAATGAATAAAATCAATTTTAAAATCCAGGGAAAAAGCATTAGGGCTAAAGAAAAATCTTTAACCTCCAATTTTTTTGTTACTTCAAAATTTCTCAAATTTTCTCTGAAATTCCCAAGTTTTCATTGTAGACCACCGATTTGATTCAATCCAAATCCAGATGAAAGGAATTGAATCTTGTGGATTAATGCCCTAATGCGAATCCTATTCATGTTGGGTTAGAATTTCACTTGAGAAGAAAGGTTTGCCTACATCACCTGCACTACCCTTCTCATGGAACATAATCCTGTGAATATTGACAAGGAAACAACACCCTCCTTCCCGCCACTTTCAATATTGTAGATTTCACCTCACCTCATCATCGCCCACCCCACCTGCTAGTTTGCGTTCTTGGATCCAGCTCGCCAACTTCGGTTCGACGTGATCGCGACGTCACGTATCCGCATCATTGACGATGCTCCCGACTACGTTGACCGAGCACACAGCTTCGCTCGACACCTTGCGCGCAGTCCGCGCGCCGTCCCGAGCTCATGCAGTAGGCCACCCTGCACGCCGTCCCGAGCTCACGCGCAACCCCGTGCCCGCCCTCACGTGCGCGCCCGCTCGCCCTCCTGCCCGCCCGCGTGCCTGAGCCCGCTTGCTCGCCAGCACCCCTGCCTGCGTATGCCCGCGTGCCCACCTTGCCCGCACCCGAGCGCCGCTGCGACCGAGTCTGTGTGCCCGAAGCTGACAACCCTATTTTAAGGAAATTACATCGTGGTCCTTGAACTCTTTGACTCAGGTACGAATTTCAATAAAGCCTTTAACCTGGTAAAGTCGAATAATCTGGATTGTTCTGCTCGCTTGTGATTTGCTCGAACTTGTTCCACCTGTGCGACCTTTCATTATTGAGTGAATTGAAATTACTGTTAGTTAAATATTGTGAGATCCTTAATCTTGTTCCCTGTTTCTGATTTGTTGAAAACCGGATTGCGCCCTAATCTGAATTGATAATTTTTTCAATTACCTTCGATCTAATTTATTTAAAATTTTAAAAGAAATCAGTTTTGCGGGTTTAATTAATTTCTCAGTCAATATAAAATTATTCTCTGATATTTTAGCATTAGTTTGTGAATAATCTGCTTTATAAAATTGTTGATCTCTAAACTGCATCGTCATTCATCTGTCCCCTGCATCATCAACCCCCTTAATAATGAAAAAAATCAAATTCTTTTATGGCCCTAATGGATCTGCATTAGCATATTATTATGTGCACTTAACCAAACCTAATGCATATCATCAATGTGATGAGAAGGCACATGACAAATCTAAAAAACATTGTAGACAAACAATCAAGTGAATTTTGATTTTTGAGGCATCTACGAAGCACCTAGTACAAATAATTGGTATTTAAATTTAGGCACTATAATATATATATATGTACTCTATGAGATCTCAACAAAATGAGATTTCTCACTCATTTTGTGTTTAGTGTGCAATTAGTTAAAAATATTCTCATTATAGCAAAAAGCTGCCTAGTCCACAATAGAGACAGAACATATAATAACCATCAAGGATGGAAAGGAAGTTATTTAGCTATGAGGTCTATTCAAAAAGCTCAGTGGGTTGATAAGGTAGCATTGTTCTCTGATAGTCAAAGCATTAATTATCGCTATAAAAAAAATCAATTATAAAGCAAATGACCAAAAGTTTCTTGAGAGGTCGAAATATAATGACGCCAGGTTTCACATTCATTGAGGGATAATTACACTCTTGAGAATCTATACCTAACATGTAAATGAAGCCTCTCTCAGTCCTTAAGTTCAATATGTTTGGGCTTGATTGGCTCCACTAGCTTACATTTTAGTGCTTCACTTGAAGAGAGATCAAATCAAGATGAAGATTTGTTGGATATTTGCCTTGAATTTGTTATTTAGCTGAGCTAACTTTTAAACTTGAGGGACCCAAGGTTAAGTCCAAGATTTTTAGTTGATGATTAAGGTTGAGGTCTCAAGGGAAAAGGCGACATAGAGCCCTCAACTACTGAAGATTGTTGTCTAGCTTCAATGTTACTAGGATGTCAAGACTTGTCATGGAACTTAAGATGTTAACTACAAGGTCGAAAACTAAGCCCCAAAGTCTCATATATTTATACTAGGAGGTCGAAAACATGTTTTGTAACATTAGAGGATAAGCTTCAACAATGTAGATGAAGCTCAAGGTTCAACGACAGTATTTCAAGAAGGATCATCAAAGGTCTACAATATACTATCTCGAGGTTGAGCGTCAGCGACATTATTTCGAGAATGATCCTTAAGGGTACATGAAGCATTTACGAGCTGGGGATACAATCGAGTTTTCACTTAAGTTCATGTGCAATGACTAAGGGTTCTATTCACAGCATTGTTATGCACCGCAATTGCATATAAAAAAAGGCATAAAGAGGCCTATTGTAATTCCTCTTCATGTACCATTCTTCTGCATAGTCGAGTATCTTGCTCCAACGTGCTCATGATTTTTCCCTTTCAGAGTTTCCATATGGTATTTGAGTCGCTTTCTCTTCCAATTTTTGATTTGTTGTGTTTACTTCTAACACTTCTTTGTAACAAAAATAGTGCACAAAGCAAGCCAATAACCAATCGCATGACTAGTCAAAATGCAATGTATGCCCTCCATGGGATTTCATTAGTTTTTAAATCATATATCATCATTGAACATAAAAAATTGAAGTGAAGAATCTTCTTCAAAATAAGAACTATTGTATATATAATGAAAAATTAAGTACAGCACATTATGCACCTGATGATAAATATATGCAGCATTATATGTATTTCCACCATAAGCTATTTCAGGATTTCCATACGCATCAGTATAACCTGCACCTGTAAATAGACGTAGATTTTTATAGGAAAAAGAACTGTGGTTAGGCTTCAGTCAAGGTTGAGCTAGACTAATTCAAAAAAAAAAAAATTGAGACTTTGAGATCTTTGATCACTCCCTATCTCATTCTCTCTCCTCTCTCCCGCTTCTTCCTCGTCCCACAGCCACCCACATATGTGCTTCCCTTTGTCTCTTAATCTCTTGCAATATGAACTCTCTTCAGAGAGTTGAGAGTTGTAGGAAAAGCAAAGAAGGGAAAAAAGAAGAGAAAGAAATTGTGTATGAATAAAAAGAAGGTTGAAGAGTTTCATATAAATTAATAGTGATTTAACAGGACATATGTAATGATTTCAATACCTCAAGGACTTTGAGGAATGATTTAAAAGTTGTGAAACTACATGAAAGACTAAACCTTAAAGACCCCAAAATTTCAAAGTCTGCAAAACCCACACTATCTGATGGAGGGGAAATTTTTCCTAAAATTCTTTTGGGCTAGCTTAACAAGATCAACCTTAACATATTTCAAATGGCTACCACCAAAAGTTAAGCTTTAACAAGGAAAAAAATTGAGTCAGGCATGAAATAAGCTTAAAGAGAGTCCCAAAAATCTAACCTGCAGAATAAATGGAAGGTATGCTATAGATGCAATTTGATTGTAGCAAAACTTGGAGCAACTAGCATTATTGCCAAAGGCCATGGAAAATATAATACCTGGGTTTACAGCAGCAGTAGCCGCAGCGGCAGCTGCCCTTGCTCTTTTCTCAGCATTAGCAAGTTCAGCTCGCAACTTCTCTACCTCTCCGGCCATCGAAGTCATATTTCTCTCCATTGCTTTTCTTTGTTCAAGGTTCTCGGAGTGTGCCTTCTTTTCATACTCAACTGCAGCTCTGTTCAAGGTTGTACAGAGAGTTAGTTGTACAACCACTAGGTAGTTCTCACCATATAAAAAACAATCCAGGACACAAACCAATGCTATATAAAAAGAAAAGCTGATGTAATTAGATGTGAAAAAGACAAGTATATAAATGAAAATGCTATCAGTATAGCTTCGCACTACATTATGCTACAAATAAAAACAATGATGATAACAACAACAAGCCTTAATCACAAATTGTGATCAGTTACATTGATTTTTTCTATTCTTCATTAAGTTCTACTTAGCACAAGTGAACCAAGATAATATCTAACAACTGTATTCCAAGTCACTCTGGCCTCCTACTAATCATAAGTCATGTCATTTTTGGTCTCCCACTCCCTCTACTTCATGAAGCCCCTCATGTTTACTTAGAGGGTCCTTGAGAGGTCAAAGTTGTACATAACCAAACCATCATAAGCATGTCTCCACCTTACCACTTTATAAGTGTCACACTCAAACTCTTTCCTAATCAAATCAGTTCTAAGGCACACTATTTTTGCCCATTCATCCATCTGAGCACCATAATCCCATCTACACTAATTTCAAGGATATTTTACTAAATAACAGCACAACACTCTCACATAGCAAGTTGGTCAGATATCAATCCTGCCATAAAAGGTTTCCTTCAGCTTGATATACATCTTTCTATCGCAGCACTCCCCTTCAAACTCCTTCAATTCAACATCCTACCGAGCTCCTGTTAACATCCTCTTTTATACCCATATTACCATGGATAATGGACCCAAGTAGGTTGGCAACAAGTCAAGTTCAAGCGAGTTTCAAGCCAACTCAAACTCACTCAAATGACTTGACCTCAACTAAAACACGACTAGAACTTGAACAATTTCAATTTCAATTTAATTCAACATGAAAAGATTTAATCTCAAGCAGACTTGAAATGAAGTTCAAGAGAAGAACTATTTAATATATATATATATATATATATATATATATATCACCTCATTTGTGAAAAAAAATTAATAACTTTTCTGCTCGCTATCAAGAAGGTGTCCAACAAGCTTCCTATTTCTGACATGAAACCATTTTCATAATGGTATTTAGCTGCCCATTGATCTTCCCAATGGTAGAGTGTTTCATCATTATTTGTACAAGTTCTTTTGGCATATAATTTCTATTTTTCCAGCATGAAGATGGAACTTCTAAAAGAAGTCAAGCTACCAACGTATAACCTTGACCTTAGTACCATAATGTGCCAATATACTCACCATACCAAACTTCTTTTGACTACTTAAATATATACATATGTAAATTTTTGAATAAGGTTGGTTTTCACAACCACAAATCCGAATCTTGTTTTCAATTCACTCTTGAATCAACTTGGAAAGGCTCAAGTTGTCGACTTGGAAAGGCTCAAGTTGTCGACTTGGAAAGGCTCAAGTTGTCGACTTGGAAAGGCTCAAGTTGATCGAGCAAGTTCAAACAAGTTTTAAGTTTCAATTAAAATGGCAACATGTAGAAACAACTCTATATTATTTTGTATCTAAAAAACAATTAAAATATAAGAACAAAGCTAAAAGGAGAAGTTGATGCATGATTCAGTTTTCCTGAGTTCATTACTAGAAATCAAAGAACTTTAATGGTACTAGTACAACATATGATATCTACTTGCAAACATCTCAATCTAAGGTACCTTGTTCAGGTTTGATTTAGCTTTCATTGTGCTAAACTTGCCTCACCGAGTCACCGGACTAAAGGGATTGTTTGGTTGGTGGTTATTTTGATCACAACCATAGCCAAAATAATTTCCAGTTTTTACAAAAAATTAAATAAAATAAAAAAATTAATTTTTCATCCTTAATGCACAAATTTTAATATAAAAAATTTACTTTATATCACATCCTACATAATTCTCAATATGTCAATTAACTTTACTTCATATCCCACACAATTTTTAACTTTATTTCCCATCATACACATATTTCAAAAAAATTATAATTTCTTCCTATAATAACTAATTATTATTATTATTATTTTAAAAATTTGGAGGCCATTTTGGACATGGCCAAGGTCAAAATGGCCTCCAAACAAAATAGAGACTAAGAGAAGAGCAGCTCAACATGCTTTATGTAATTGGACTAGTTTGCAAATGTAGGCAACAAATGCTCAAAAAACTACTCAAAGTTAAAATTCTACTGACAGATGGTATTGTTAACAATAAGCAGAAGTAAACACCATACCTAATAAGAAAAATTTCCAAAGTAGCAGTGGTGGAAAACCAACATTACACGGCTAAAGGAGAACCTTTTTGAGCCATTACAGGAGTTTGTTTCACTTAAAATCAAAGGAAACATGATGTAAATAATAACTGAAAAAAAACAAGCCCATGTGCTCTAAGAACTCCGTATCAGTTTCAACATTATGAGAACTTTTCAGTTACTTCATCTTGAATTTCACCTTGAAATACATCAAAAGTAATGAGATAACTGAAGAACTGGTATGTTGAATACACTGACCAGCACACAGTATCCAAGAGCAATTCAGTTCATAATATTGCATATAGATGCCGAAGCATATGTCCATGTCCAGAAAAGCTCAAATGTTTCAAACTCAGAAATCGAACAATCTTTGGCTGCATATCGTTAACATAATAATCATACATCCAAATATTAAACCAACTTCTGTGATTTACAAAGAACAGTTAGATTTACATTGCAAAAAAAAGAGCTCCTTGCATTAATGCTAAGAAGCACGGACACGACACGTACACGGGACACGACACGACACGGACACGGGGATACGTCAATTTTAAAAAAAATAAGACACGACACTTCTAGGACACGTAAAATAAATAAAATTATTTATTTTCTAGAATTTTAATAAAAATAAAAGAAACTATAAATTGATCAAAGTGATAAGAGAAGAAGAAGACGGGAGAAGAAGAAGAAGGAAGAAGAAGAGGCAGAAGAAGAAAACCAGAGAAGAAGACGGAAGAAGAAGAAGAACGAAGAAGAAGAGGCAGACGGAAGAAGAAGAGGCAGCAGAAGAAGAAGACGGAAGAAGAAGAGGCAGAAGAAGAAAACCAGAGAAGAAGAAGAAAATGCAGACCGCGACGGGAGAGGCGACGATGACTGCAACGGCGACTGCCGGCGAGAACTGGCGCTGCGACCAGAGAGCGATTGTGAGATGACCGCGACGGAGAGAGGGAGGACGCACACGAAAAACCTAGGGCAAAACATTCGAACCGGTTTTTTGGAAAAATTAATTTTACTTTTTATTAAAATTTAATTAATTAATAATTGAGCCGTGTCCAAGTGTCTTGCAAGTGTCCTAAAAGTGTCCAGCCGTATCCTAGAAGTGTCCAGCCGTGTCCTAGAAGTGTCCAGCCGTGTCCTAGAAGTGTCCAGCCGTGTCCTAGAAGTGTCCAGCCGTGTCCTAGAAGTGTCCAGTCGTGTCCTAGAAGTGTCCAGCCGTGTCCTAAATTTTTTTTTAAAATTAAAATAATTGGACACGTGTCCCGCCGTGTCCGTGGCGTGTCCGTGTCCGACACGTGTCCGACACCGCCACGGCTACTTCTTAGAAGTGTCTGTGCTTCTTAGCATTAATGGTTACTAAAAAGACTTAATGAGTATGCATATTCAACAACCACTTGCATACTAAAATTTAACTGATGAAATATTCACAAGCTAGGAAGTCACATGATTAACATCTAAGATCACTGATTTCCACACCTTGGACCATAAAATTAACTAAGTTGAAGATGAACCGAACCTATCACCTTCATCATCATTTTTATCCCAGCAATTTGGAATAAGCATTTTATATCCCAGCTCATTAGTTCATAATTCATTATAATCCAAATCACAAGTCTATCAAATTAAAACATTAAACCTGTTATTCACAATGTTAGGCATAGTCCATCAGACGTTCATTACATTGATTGGTTGAAGGATAACCAGACTAACAGCATATGTAATAGCGAAGCAAGCCTGGTCACAGCAGTCTATGCAGGAAAATAGAGTGGTCCTTAAAGCCAATTAGGCCCAGTAGATATATTTGAAATTCACAATTCACTTCAAAATGATGCGACTTTTCCTGTGATTCAAATCCAACTGGATAGAAATATAGTTGATTAAAGTTGAAATCAACTTGATAAGCATGATTATTACAATGAATGAATTTTAAATGAGCACACAAATGCTATGAAGACCGTAGGTAAAGCTTAATAAAGCCATAAGATTGGTTATAGATGAAGTATACATAATGCAAAAAGATAAATGATATAAGATTGGTTAAATGTCAAGTATATTGCAAGTGAATCTTAATTCTTAAAATATAAGGCACAACTCAAGCATGGACTCCAAAACAAATAATTCTAATCGACTCGAATCCACCTCGATTCCAAATTGAAAATTGTGTCTTTGAGTTAAGAATGATTTCTATAACTCAGTTTGATGACATCCCTATGGTCGTCACAGCAACAAAGTTGCATAAGTCTAAGCAGGAAACTAATGTGGACCTCACTATGGCCCTAGATAAAGAAAGAAAGTAAATTAAAACATTCCCAATTCACATGTCCATGATGACCCTATCTGGGGATTAAGGCTTTGTTATTGTTGTTGTATTGTAGAGGGCCAATTAATTTCCTTGCTAAACAACTGAACAGGGAAACCACATACATCCTTAATCATTTTAAATGTGATCAACATAGGAAATTATGAGTTCCTTTTGAGAACAAAGGACAGGGTTAGAGTCTTATCATGTTTTTCTCATGTGTTTGTCCCTAGAAATAATGTAACAATCTATACTTTAACTAAAAAAAACCCTTGAGAACTTAAGTTTTCCATCTTCTCATAGATTTGAATAAAGTTTTTCCTTGAAATTGAATAAATTTTTTCCCTCAGTGAAGGTAGGCAAGGTTACAAACATGCATCGATCAGGATAATTGAATCAAAGATTTTTCACACTTGAATTACATCAACATGCTTGACATAGACTAGATTGATAGCTCATACATGTGCTCGCACTTCATGGTTCCTTCCACAACCCCATACATAATCTTTAAAGAGGATATAGAGAAGATGATCAGGCTAATTTATGAAAGGAATTCAGAATTCAGTTTATAGTGATTCGACAAGACACCTTGCCAGTCTCCACTTCCCAAGCTCCTCTCTATCAAGATTCTCGAATTAACCTCCTTTCAGCATTGCCAGTGGGCAAACGAATCACAATTTCTCCGTTGCATTGGATAGGAAAAACACAATCCCTCATTATAAAGCCCGGATCAAGAACAACTTCTGGGCCGTTTTATATACCATAGTATATATACCATTTAAAAAGAGAAAACAGGAATAGCAACATAATCTTTCTAGTTTCAATATAAATCTACCTGAAACAAAATCAAACATCAATCTAAAAGTTCAACTGTAATGAAACTTCTAGGTTAGGAAGGTAGTGAGGCATGAGAACTACAGACCTGCCCCTCTGAATTTCCCTATGCATTGCTTCAATCTCCGCACGAAGGGCAGGTAGGTCCCTTAGCTCCGTCCTTGCCCGGGCGAGTTCAGCCTTGAGCCCATGCGACCGTTCCAACAGTTCAACCCTAGAAGCCTTTAACTTCTGCACGTCTGCGCGCACCCCAACGAGCTCGGTGCGCATTGCCTCCATCGCTCGGGCCTCGGTCTCTGCCCTAACTGAGCGGTCGTAAACCTCGCGCAACTCGGACTCCCGCTCCACCCTGGTTTTTGCGGCTGCGGAAGCGGCGAGGCGGAGCTCGTGCTGAGCAGCGTCAAGCTCCTGTTTGAGAGCCACATGGGTCGCAGCGAGGTGCTGGTTGTCGGAGAGGAGGATCTGGATCTCACGGTGCTGCGCCGCGAGCTGCTCTTCCAGGGAAATAATGGCGGGATGCGGACCAGGAGGCGGTATGACACGAATGGGGATTAGATGCTCATCCAGAAGGGGGACCGGAGGTAGCGGCGGCCGGCCGAGGACCGGAGGCTGGGTGTCCCCAAGCTGGAGGACGTGGGGAGGCACCCGGGCCCTTCCGGCCATAGCGAGAGAATGAAATGTCGACGAGCTTGGGGTGATGTCGTGATGAGAAAATTTAGGGTTTAGATTATGAGTGGGTGGGAGATGATGGTGAAAGCCGGACTCCAGAGAGTCTTGGAGGAGCCCCGGCTTATTCAGTTATCTGTAGGGTGCTTCACGAATCCCGCTTGAATTGGATCACCTTAATAATAGGTTATTTGATAGGTGCGAAATTCGGACAATTACATTTTTAAATAAAAGACAAATTATTGATGTACTTACTATTTCAATAATATATTAGATTTTTCTTTGAACTAATAATATATTAGATTTTTCTTTGAACTAAATACATATTATAATTTTTTCAAATATATTGGCACTTGTGTTTTTATTTATATGTTACCTTTAACTTTGGGAAAACATAAGGATATCATATTTTAAATAATTCAATACTAGGAAACTATATTTGCAGAGTCATGGGACTTTATGTTTTGTGAAAGATAACTATCCATATGCTTGGGTTTACGTCTCTGATTGTGCAAATATATATTGTGCATTTAAAAATCTTTTTATTTGTTTGATTTTTATAAAAATTACCTTTGGACCAAATGAAGATTTGCTTCTCTTTCTCTGCGTCTATGACACTTATATTTAGGTATCATATATTCAACCAAACAACATCATTAATGTGGTAGAATGCCTAATTCACATATACGAATAAAATACTACCTAGGAGCAATTTAATTTATAAGAGTGAGAAGTAAAAAAAAAAAAATTCATTAAAAATTGAACAGACAAATCAAAGCTATACTTTTATGCTTAGATGCTAAGCACTTATGGATGATGCCACAACTTTTTTTAAATTCATTTCAAGCTTCAACACATGTTTGCCACAGAGCTAAAGGTATTTTGTCTTGATCTAAGCCAGGTCACGACTTTGACCAAGATGATCAAGCTAAAGAATTACGATAAACCTCCCAAAGATGAAACATAGGTTGAAAGTATGGGAATAACCCAAAGTATTGAAGGATTGTATAACTAATAATGAGTTTTCAAATACAATTTATTTGAATGATAATAAAAGTAAGTTTTTATACTACTATATTCATTGTAGAAGTCATGATCATGTAATAATTGTCAGTGAGAAGCGTTGAAAGAAGAATTTGAATTTGTACAAGTGAGGTCAAACGAGATAGCAAAAAAAGTAAATAAGATGCTATCATGATAACCTGAGAAGAATTGATGTTCACATATTTCTAACTCAACTCTCTCCTTAATGAAAATGCCAAAGGGAAGCAAAGCTTTTCTACAAGTGTGGACTGCTTCTCGCTTTTGATCACGAGAAATATCTCAAAGGATGCTCAGTGCATATTTATCCCAATGTAGCTCAAAGAATGATTATTTGATGGTACAAATAATAAATAATAAAGATAAAATCAAGAAATAAATAAATAAACAACAAAGAATTAGAAATTCTTAGAAATATTGTCCTATTATATTTTTTTGATAGATACTGTCTCGTTCTTTTGTTCATTGATATTTAAAAAAAATATTTACGTATAAGTTATTTAAAATGTACATATTATATTTTTATTTAAATACGTGCTATTTTATAATTTAATTTTGATAATGACGGTGACATGAAGGTTTTACAATTATTTTGGAACGTAGAATTGCAAAAAAGTAAACAAAAGTTTTTGCCCGTCGATGATCGATCCTTTGGCCCGGATCCTTATAAGAACGCTTTCTTCGATTTTCCGCGCTCATTTTAGGAATGCCAGAGGCGATCAGCGAGCAGCTTTCGCTGTTCCACTCCCAGATTGAGAAGGGGAGGTAGGTGATACTCTTCATTATCTCAAACATTCTTCCTTTTCCAGTTTTTCACGAAGATCCCGCCGGTTTATCGTTCAGATTCAGCGATGTAAGTCTTCGGCTCCTTGAATCTGTTCTCATTGCCAAGGATGTGCGATCTCTTCTCGCCATCCGATCGAGTGTCCAAGAGCTGCTGCGATCGAAGGCCGCCTCCGTCATGGACGAAGTCGCAGGAAAGACCATTGATGAGAAGCTCCGCATCGCCGACTTCTTTGTCAAGGCTTTTGCTCTTGTCGGAGACGCGGAAGTAAGTTTGCCCACTAATTTTTTCTCTACTGCTTTTTCCTTGGGAGATATCTGTACCGTTGAAGTCTTAATCTTCCATTTTACCTTCACGTAGCAACCAAGTGAGCTGAGTATTTTTTTGACACTAAAAAATCTCATCTTCGTCTGTGATCTTTAGCATCGTTAACAGAGGTGTGGTAGGCTGCTTGATATCAACTTTATGAGATTTCCAAATTTTATAGGGCTTATAGAGTGGAAAAAATTAGGGTAAAACAGTAACGATTTTTGTGAAGCTAATCAGCAATTTGATGATGTTTTCCTAACAGTGATGTGGCAGATCGAGTGCTAATAGCTAAGATTATAAAGATTCCACAAACCTAGTCTAAATGGCCCAGCAACTGAAAGGCTGGATTTGAGTCAATTTTTGGCAAGTAGACCTCAACTCTAAATCAAAGGTTATGTTTCAAGTTGATTAAATTTTATGCAAATTTGAGTCAATTTCAGCTTCATTTAAGTTGAATTGTTTACATTATTTTTTGACTTAAGTAGGCACTATTCACGAGTGGTGCTCTACTCTGGCATCACTTGATGTGAGTGGTGCCCTGCTCTGATACCATTTGATGTTGCTGTTGTGGAAGATTGACTTTGCCAAATAAAAAACCTAAAGATTTTTAACTTTGGATTGAAGATAAGAGCAAATGTGAAAATGCTCTTCTCACTGGATTTTGTATAGCTTAGTAAAGGGAAATACAATGGACTAATGTTTTACAGGATTTTAACTTGGGAGAGCTAGCACCTGCGTTGCCATAAGTTATACAATTAGATGAATATAGAGTGCTTTTGAGTTTCTTCTTCATTAACTCATTGGAGGGTTACATGTTCAACGCACGTCAACCTAGTTATCTAACAAAGAAAAAAATTTGCAGCTATTGTAGGGGAGTGACCTTTCATTATAGCTTGCTACCTAGAATGTGAATGCTTGTACCGTCAATATGTAAGTTAAAATTCACAGAATCACATAAATCTTATGCTTTTTCTGTTCTCCCTCTATCCATTTGTGAATCACTTCTTGAAATATCCATAGTTCTACTCATTCTAACATTTCTAACTTAAGATTTGAACAATTTAAAATATACCTGATTATTACATTTTAATTGTTGAAGTTGAGGCTTTCCACTTAATCTTTTATATTCTGTATGTTAATCTCTATCCATAGAGTTGCTTGGCTCTGAGGTATGAGGCCTTAGTCCTTCGGGAAACTAAGTACCATAATCGCATTGACTTTCGAGTATCACACGAAGAGTGGTGTACCTTCGCCAAGGATTCATTTGACAGTGGATACTATTCAATAGCTCTTAAGGTAAATTTTTTTCTCACTAGGAATAATTTATGGTTTGAGGATGATTATGAAAGTCTGAAAGTTGTATACATATCTTAAAAGTTTTGTTAGTTCATAATGTCTTTCTATGTCATCTACTCTTAATGTTTGTTTATTTGAATGTCAATGTATTTTGATAAAATAATATATGACTCAAGGAAGTGTGCTTTACCATTTCAATTAAATTGTAGTTATTTCTCTCCATCTTTGTTTCCCTTACTATTGTCATATCAGAGAAAGAAATATTTTGGGTAACTTGTTTTAAGTTGAAACTTGGTTGGGGTGGAGTTGAGAAGTTTGAGCATTATTTGAAATATTTTTCATAAGAAAACTGTTTAGTAGGTTATTTGAGATTAAATAATTCAAATTTAAATTGACCTTTTTCTGCAGTGGTAAAACATTTAGCTTATTGTTTGACAAACTCCAATATGAGAAGCCTCCCAAAAGAGGATTAATTCAATATTATTAATAAATTTGGAGTTAAACGAGTTATCAAATAGTTAGAATTAAATATTTTAATCTGATATAGAAACCAGTTAAAGAATGCGAAAGTATTTTGATTATTACGAAGATTTCATAAAGATTTTCCTGCAATTTATGAGATTTTGCTAATCAAGTTTTAGTTGATGCCTAATCATATCTGTTAATGACTTTCTGAAGTTAGGTTCTCTCATTTTTTAATCTGCCTACCAACAGGTGAAGATGATTGTTTTGGTTATTATCTTGTTTGCAGGGATTTGATAGTGCACTTGCGTGCTTTCAGTCTGAAAAGAACATGGGTAGAATGACCAACGATTTCCATGCGAAGGATCATGTTATTGATGTCATAAAAAAGCTTAGAGATGAAGCTGCTGTATTGATTTCATCATCTTCCGGTATGCACTTTTTCCTTCATTCTTTTAATCGATCTTTGTGTATATTTCTTGTTGGTTCAATTTTTTTTTGTATTTACTACTCAGCCATATATTAAAAAAATGCCACTTCCATTCTAGTCCAAGTTTTGTAGCACAAACATCAAACCTTTTATATTTATTCTTTTTTCCCAATTGAATTTTGAGAAATTTACATACAAATGCTTATTTGTATGTCAACCATCTAGATCATATAATTTACATTGCACATATCAAACAACAACAAATTAACCTTTTATCCCACTCGGTGGGGTCAGTTACATAAATTTTTTATTTCCATTGCACTCTATCAAATAACAAATCTTAATTTAACGTCAAATATATAAAATTATTCTTTATAATTTCTTGTTATGTCTTTGTTTGCCTTCCTCTTTCTTTTTCTTCATGGACAAAATTTAATAATCTAATTTTCCTTACTAGAGACAGTCGGTTTACGATTTATATGTTCAAACTTTCTTATGGATATACTCATTTCTCATCTTATCTTTTTGCGTATATCCGTTCATCCACCTTAGCATACTCATTTCTGCAATACTTATCTTATTTGTGTGTTCTGCTTTGTAGTCCAGCATACATCACCGTACAATATCACTGGCCTTATATCATGTTATGATTTCAATATAATAGTTAAGCATTACTAGTATATCAATTTAAGATAGAATATTCCATATTTTATACATTTGAATGTTCTGATATATGCAGTACTCAAGTTTAATGGGACATGTATGTAAATTTGTTAGGTCAATAATCAGCTAGATCCGTTCCATCCTACCTTAAGTTAGATATAACACAAGTACAATCATGCACCTGTAACCATGGATAATTAAATGTATGTACGGTAATACGTATGTGCTTTTAGTGTTTGACAACCATGTTGTTATATTTGAGTTACTTCTAACCCAAGTTGGAATCCTAACTCAAGTTAGAATTTGAGCGTAATGTTGATTAAACGGAAGGAAGTATGCAAAACATAGAATATAGATATTTTTGATGTTTACATGATGATGAATTATGAGATATAGATTGTTTTATATATGTAATCGACAATGTTACAATAGGCACTGCGCGGGATGGAATGTTCTGTTTGTCCAATTATATTTTATTTCATAAACTTCAATTAAAAGAGTGTTAAACATACATACTTTCTTTCTCATTTCTGTGTACTTAGTTCACTCACTTTCTGCAAAGTACCTGAAAAGAAAAGCTACTAAAGATGAGCAACAATGCAAAATACTGTCAACCGGCTCTCAGCATGTTGCAAGCTTAATTTATAGAGCTGGGATCAATAGAAGAAATATGCATAAACTTTGGCAAAGGCAACAGCAACAACTTGAGGTAACAGGTCCATCTTTAAATGTTCAAAATGTCAGTGCATTTCATTATTTCAACGAATGATTTGTCATCTTTTTTTTTGTGCTGTGAACTCTCTCTTTACATTCTGCTGGACAGGTGTTTCTGTTATAAGGTTAGTAGTTGGCATCAGTATTGAAATAGCTGCCTTTGTCCTTCAATTTATAATCTTTTGACCACAAAATAGGATGCTCATTTAGTCATTTCTCGTTAAAATTTGATCTCGAAGCTTTGTCAGAATGGTAATATAGATGACTGGTTTTTATAGTGGGTTAACGAGAAAACTGTTTGGGCAAATTCAGAATTTTTTATCGAATTTATTATGCTTGTTAAGTAATTATAACAATTCATTATAGTTCTGAAGTTGTATCTAATTTTGAATTTTAACTGTTTCTATAAATCTAATTAAAAACTTAAATTTACAAAAGGAACAAGATTTGATAAATCAATCATGTACCCACATGCCACATAAATCTTCATATATTACACCACACACACTCTCTTCACAATCCATAGTATAAATTTTGTGAAGAAAATATGTATGGTGTAATATTAAAAAATTTGTGTGGCATGCAGGTAAATGCCCCTAAATTTAAATAACTGCTCAAAAATTTAGTAAAGTGGTAACTAAAATAAAAAGAAGGGTTTAAAATTACTATTTGAATATGAGGAGCATTTGGTTCGATATTATCTTAATATTATATTATATTATTTAAATATAATATTATTTTTTGAGTAAAAATTATATAATTTTTTAGAAAAGTATGGAGCTTCTCTTAATCTAGTGGAAAGAAAGCTTGCTTGAAATTAAGAAGTCTCAAATTTAAATCTACACTGTTATAATTTTCAAATAAAATAAGAGAAATTATGTTATTTTGGAAATAGAATAATACATACATATTTTTAGAGAATTACATTAAATCAAAACACTTTCTTCATTTTGACATTCAATATAAATGCCACGGTACAGGAACAACATATTGAGGCCAAATGATCTCATCAGGGCCCATCCAAGTGCGGCAATTACCCAAAAATGAGCAAAATATTTTTTTTAAAAATTTTAAATTTATTATAAATTTTAATAATTTTATTTCACATTCAACATAAATTTCAACTTTAAAAATCATCTTTGTTTCACATCTAACACAAATTTAAACCTTAAAATTAACTTTATTTTATATTCTACACACTTTTTAATATTAAAATAAATTTTATTCTCATTAATTCTATAAAATAAAATATTTTTTCTTTTTTAATTTAAATTTATCCTTCAATTAAACAAGTCAAGAATTTGTTTATTTAGTTAAGTTAAAATTAACTTAGTTAATTGTAATTAGACATATCTGTTATTAAAAATAATCAAATATATTATATTATATATAAAATTTAATATTAAAAATTAACTATATTTTTCATCATATATATATATTAAAAAAAATTATTTCATATTTTTTATATATATCAAAATAATAATTAATTTATATCATATTTTTCATGCATTTTAATATAATAATTAATTTTATTTAACATTATTTATAATTTTTAATAAAAAAATATTTTCATTAAAATTTAAATTTAATTTTAATAAAATCTAAATTTAATTTTAGTAAAATTTAAATTTAATTTTAGTAAAATTAAAATTTATAAATAAAGAAGCCTCAATTCTTGAATGTCAAATTGGGGCTTATATATTAGCACCACTTTTGAGGGCCTATTTATTTGTAAGATTTAAATTTAATAAAATTAAAATTAAATTTAAATAAAGATATTTTTTATTAAAAATAGTGAATAATGTAAAATAAATTAATTATCGTATTGAGATATGTGAAGAATGTGATATAAAATTAGTTATTATATTAAGATATACGAAAGATGTGATATAAAATTAGTTATTATGTTGGGATATCTAAGGAATGTGATATAAATTAATTATTATTTTGGTAATGTGCGTGAGATGTGAAATAAAATTAATTTTTAATATTAAATTTTATATATGATATGATATACTATTAAATTAAGTTTGAACTAATAAACAAAGGGGGGCTTGGAGTTTTAAATTTGACTTGCAGGGAATATATATATACAGAGAGAAATTTATATGCATAAAATTAAAATAAAACTATTTTAACATTAAACTTAGTTTAAGATATGATATAATTTTTTATTAAAATATATATTATATGTGAAATAAAATTAAATTTTATATTTAATTTGAAATAAATATTTAAAAAACTACGTTCTTTTTAGATTTCAACTGCACGTAGTCTTTCCTGCGTGATAATATTCATTCAAATTTTTTCATAAAAAATACTCAATTAATTTGTTATATTCTGATATTAAATTTTATTATCATAGTATCATATACACATTTTATTAAAATAATCAGTTTTATTTCATTTTAATATAAAAATAATATTATATTACATTATAATATTTAAATAATTTTATTTTAAAATAATTAAAAAAAATTCAATAACATTCTCATGCCTAACTTGACAATTTTGGTTCAAGTAGGAGACTAAAAATATTTTTAATCTGTAATTTACATTCAATATAATTTTTAATATAAAAAATATTTTATTTTATATTATTTACAAATCGCATCATTAAAAATTAATATTATTTTATATTTTATATGATTTTAATAAAAATAATTTTATTTTGTCTTATTCATAAATTTAATATTAATTTTTTTTTAACATACAATATTTTTTTTTAAATTTTCGAGTGAGAATGAGAAGATTAAGATCACTCATTTGCAATCCTTCATTACTAAGCCGAATAACGCTGGCTTGGAAAGGAGTTTGAGCGGAGCCCTTGCTGCCTTCATTGGCTAACAATCAACACATGAATTACTTGATATTTGATTGACAGATTGTAACCAAAGATTAATACCCTCAATAAGCGGATAGGTCCCTTTTTTTTATTTTGGACTTTTTTTTATTCCAATCAATAACAGTTACTACGGGTGCTTTTAAGGTAAAGAAAAGACCACGGGCAATAAATTTTAATGTAAAAGACTCAATTGACAAGATTTCAAGTTATTGAGAGGTATTAGAGATTTTTTGCACAAGCGTGTTAAAATGTAATTTGAATAAAATAAAATGTGCTTAGCCTATTGGATTATTTAATCCTTATTCTATTTTAATAATTTATTATGTGATAAAGATTAACTATTGCAGAAATGAGGATGTTAAGGTGGATGTGTGGATATACACGAAAGGATAGAATGAGAAATGAGTATATCCCGAAAGAAAGTTAGTGTTGCACCAATTGAGGATAAACTTAGAGAAAGTCGGCTTCGATGGTTTGAACATCTAAATCGCAGGCCAATTGAAGCTCCAGTTAGAAAAATTGAGTTACTGGATTTTGCTCATGTACAAAGAGGAAGAGGGAGACCAAAGAAGACATGACAAGAAACTATAAGGAGTGATCTTAGTTACTTAACTTAGATAAGAATTTGGTAACTGCGCAATGGAAACAAAGGATTCATGTAGCCGATCCCACCTAGTGGGATTAAGGCTTGGTTGTTGTTGTTGTTGTATGTGATAAAGATTAATTTAAATAATCCTAATTATACGAATTATTTGTTAAGCTATTGAGATTTTTATGAAAATCAGATACATGATTTATTATATGCTACCATTATAAATATAGGATGATCAGATAAACTATGTAATAATGGGATTATCAAAATTTCTGGTTCAAAGCTGCAAGTTCTCAAGCTTATTCTTGGGAAACATGAATAGGTGTTACTTGAGTATTTTCAGTAGTGATTTCTCTTGGATCATCTTCATCGGCTATGGAGGTAATTTTATAGGAATCTGGAGGCAATCATTTGAGGCTCGAGGAGAGATTGAATTGTCTAATCTGACAAAAGAAAAAAAAAATCTAATTTCTATAACCCGTCTGAGATCGAGAACCACGTGATTAGTGTAAGGTTCTCTTTCTATCTGATTTTCAATCTAATAAAGTCTCTTTCTACTCTCCCGTTGATATAAGAGCAATACCTCCAAACCACGTAAATCTGGTATTCTTGTGGTTGCTTCGTTCTTTTATTACCAATATTTCTCATATTTTTCTAGCATGATTTATTTGGCTAACTACACGTCTGACGATCTAAATTTTCCGCTGCGTATTATTCCACAACATTTGGTATCAGAGCGCATTTTTGTATAGTTTGTCATTCTGGTGCTGCAGATATGCCGATTACAAAGTTCGATGTGGAAAAATTTGATGATAAAAAAAACTTCGGTATTTAGCAACAAAGGGTGGAAATTATCTTAGTTCAGAATGACCTTCATCATGCTCTTCTCGAAAGAGAAAAAGTAAGAAAGATGACAGGTGAAGAATGAGAGGAGCTAAACCTGAAAGCATAAAGTACAATCCTATTATGCCTGACAGATGAGGTACTATATTATATTTCTGATATTGAGACTTTGATGATATATTCGAGATAAATAATTGAGTTTAAATATAATACCTACAATAACAAATCTTTTTGACGGTATGTCGATGTATTTTATCATATTAAGTACTTTTAGAGACTGATTTATGAGATATCAATGTATTTAAATTTAATAGTGATATTTTTATAATTATTTATTATATTAATGCTAAATTCATTAAAATATAAGTATATAGATAATGGTTCAATACATAAATACTAGCAATTATACAAATATTCAATCAATTTTTATTTAATTTAAAAAGAATACAAATAATTTGATTTTGAACTTATTTATATAAAGGTATTTTAATATAATACTTTAATTAAATAATTAATATTTATTATATCGATATTTTTAGCCGAAAATAAATGTTTGGCGATCTATTAGAAATATATGATTGAATTTTAACATAATACCGGTAATTACACATCTTTTTAATAATATATTGATCTATTTTAAACGATTGAGTACTTTTAGAGACTGATTTATGATAATTCAATATATTGAATTGAATAATGATATTTTTACAATAATTAATTGTACTAACATTGAATTCAAGCTGTGTAGAAATATTTAGAGAACGATTCATTGTATAATAGGTCATTTTAACTGAATACTAGCAATTATATAACTATTTAATCAATTTTGATTGAATTTAAAGAAAATGCATGTAATGTAACTTTGATCTTATCTATATCAAGGTATTTTGACATAATTAAATAATGAATATTAGCTATATCGATATATTTTAGTAGAAAATAGATATTTGGCTATCTATTAGAGAAATATGATTAGTTTTAATATAATACTAGTAATTACACCTTTTTTGATAGTACATCGATGTATTTAAATAAAAAATTTTTTGACATGTCAATGTATTTCAATTGAATTGTGATATTTATACTACTATTTATTGCATTAACATTGAATTTAAGCTGTGTATAAGCATTTAGAAAATAATTCATTATATAATACGTTATTTTTACAGAATACTCACAACTATAAAATTATTCAATGATTATTTAATGTATCTAAGACAAATACGTGGAATTACACTTCTAACTTGTATATATCAAAGCATTTTAACATAATACTAGTATAAAATAACTTATATTTATTTTATCGAAGTATTTTAATTGAAATAGGCATTTGGCGAAATATTCGAGACATATGATTGAGTTTTAATATAATATCAATAATTGCACATTTTTTTTTACAGAAGATCAATATATTTCAACTTATTAGGTATCCTTAAAGATAGATTTATGATATTTTAATATATTTGAAATGAATAGTGACGTTATTACAACTATTCATTGCATCAACATTGTATTCATATTGAATATAGGCATTCAGAGAATGATTTATTACATAATATATTATTTTAGCTGAATACTAGCAATTATATGAGTATTTAATTATTTTTTATTAAATTTATAGATAATACAAGTAATTTGACTTTGATCTTATCTATATCAAGGTATTTGAATTTAATAGTAATATTTTTACAACTATTCATTGCATTAATGTTGAATTTATATCGATTATAAGTATTTAGAGAATAATTTATTGTATAATAATTTTTTTAACTAAATACTAACAATTATATGAGAATTCAATTATTTTTTATGAAATTTGAAGAGAATACAATCAATTTGACTTTGATCTTTATCTATATCCAAGCATTTTCACATAATACTCTGATTAAATAACTAATATTTATTATATCGATGTATTTTAGTTGAAAATAGATATTTGCGATCTATTAGAGATATATAATTGAGTTTTAATACTAATTTATGACATATCAATGTATTTGAATTGAAAAATGGCATAGTTAGAACTATTCATTGCATTAACGTTGCATTTAGGCTGAATACCCGTATTTAGAAAATTATTTAGTGCATAATAAGTTATTTTAACTGAATGCTAGCAATTATACGAGTATTCAATTATTTTTTATTAAATTTGAAGAGAATATAATTAATTTGACCTTAAACTTGTCTATATTATGTTATTTTAATATAATACTCTGATTAAACATTTAATACTTATTATATCGATGTATTTTAGTTGAAAGCAGGTATTTAGAGAATTATTAGGAACATAGGCCTGAGTTTTAATATAATACTAGCAATTACGCATCTTTTTTAATAGTATATATTGACAATCTATTTTAACCTATTAGGCACTTTTAGAGATTGTTTCATAATATATCAAAGTATTTGAGTTGAATAATGATAATTTTACAACTATTTATTGCAATAACGTTGAATTCAAGTGGAATACAAGCATTTAGAGGATGATTCATTATACTATAAGTCATTCTTAGTGAATACTCGTAATTTTACGTGTATTCATTCATTTTTGATTGAATTTAAAGGGAATACAATCAATTTGACTTTTATCTTATTTATATTAAGGCATTTTAACATAATACTCAATTTAACAGCTAATATTTGCTATATCGATATATTTTAACTGAAAGCACATATTTGGTGATCTAATTGAGACATGATTAACTTTTAATGTAATACTAGCAATTGCAGAGCCTTTTGAGAGTATATCGATCTATTTTAACGTATTAGGCATTTTTTGAGATTAATTTATAATATATCAATGTATTAAAATTAAATAGCGATATTTGTACAATAATTCAACGCATTAATGTTGAATTCAAGAGGAATACAAGCATTTAGAGAATGATTGATTGTATAATAAGTTATTTTAAATGAATACTAGCAATTATATCCGCATTCAATCATTCTTTATTGTATCTGAAAAAAATACAAGTAATTTAACTTTGATCTTGTCTATATCAATATATTTTAACATAAGACTATGATTAAACAATAAATATTTACTATATGGATGTATTTTAGTCGAAAATAAATATTTGGCAATTTGTTAGGGACATATGATTGAGCTTTAATATAATACTGACAATTATATATTGTTTTGATAGTGTATCGATTTATTGTAACTTATTAGACACTTTTAAAAGTAGATTTATGACATATCAATATATTTGAATTAAACAATGATATTTTTAAAATTTTTTAGTGTATTAGCATGGAATTTAAGTAGAATACAGGAATTTTGAGAGTGATTCATTGCATAATAAGTCATTTTAACTAAATACTTATAATTATACCAGTACTTTATCATTTTTTATTGAAGTTGAAGAGAATAAAAGTATTTTAACTTTTATCTTGTCTATATCAAACCTTTAAATATAATAATTTGATTAAACAGCTAATATTTGATATATCGATGTATTTTAGCTGAAAGCAGATATTTGGCAATCCATTAGGGTCATCTGATTAAGTTTTAATATAATACCAGCAATTATATATTTTTTTAATAGTATATCGTTCTATTTTAACTTATTAGGCACTTTTATAGACTTATTTATGACAAACTAATATATTTGATTTAAATAGTGACTTTTCTTGATCTCTGTCTTCAATTTTTGGAAAACTAATATTTCGCGATCAATTTGGGATATCTGATTGAGTTTTAATATAATACCGCTAATTACACATCTTTTTGACAGTATATCGATTGAGTTTAAGTGAATAGGAACTTTTAGAGACTAATTTATGACATATCAATATATTTGAATTGAATAGAGAGATTTTTACATTTATTCATTGTATTAACATCAAATTCAAGCGGAATACAAGCGTTTAGAGTACAATTCATTACATAATTAGTTATTTTAATTGAATACGAGCAATTATGCCAGTATTAAATTAAGTTTCATTGCATTTGAAGAGAATACAAGTAATTTGACTTTGATCTTATCTATATCAAGGCAGTTTAACACAATACTCTGTTTAAGTAACTAATATTTATTATATCAATGTATTTTAGCCAAAAACAAGTATTTGGTGAACTATTACGGACATCTGATTGAGTTTTAATATAATACGGGTAATTACATATCTTTCTAATAGTATATAAAAAAATTTTAAGCGAATAAATACTTTTGTAGACTAATTTATGACATGTCATTGTATTTGAATTCAATAGTAATATTTTTCCAGCTATTCCTTACATTACGTGGAATTCAAGCAGAATACAAGTATTTAGAATACGATTTATTACATAATAAATTATTTTAACTGGATACTAGCAATTATGTGAATATTCAATCACTTTCTATTGTATTTGAAGAGAATACAAGCAATTTAACTTTGATCTTATTTATGAAAATAATACTCTGATTACACAGCTAATGTTTGCTATATCATTGTATTTCAGACGAAAATAGATATTTGGCGATCTACTAGGGACATTTGCTTGCGTTTTAATGTAATACCAGCAATTATATATCATTTTAACAGTATATCGAACTACTTTAAGCGAATATGTATTTTAGAGACCGATTTATGATATATCAATATATTTGATTTGAATAGTGGTATTTTTACTGATATTCATTGTATTAACGTTGAATTCAAGTGGAATATATGCATTTAGAGTACGATTCATTGCATAATAAGTTAGTTTAACTGAATACTAGCAATTATGTGAGTATTCAATTAGTTTTTACTGTATTGGAAGAGAATACAAGTAATTTGACTTTGATCTTACCTATATGAAGGCATTTTAACACAATACCCTGATTAAGCAACTAATATTGTCATATCAATATATTTTAGTTGAAAACAGATATTTAGTGATCTATTAGGGATATTTGATTGAGTTTTTATGGAATATCGATAATTACACATTTTTTGATAGTATATCGATATATTTTAAGTGAATAGGCACTTTTAGAGACTGATTTGTGACATATCACTGTATTTGAATTGAATAGTGATATTTTTACAGTTATTCATTGCATTACGTTGAATTCAAGCGGAATACAAGCATTTATAGTGCGAGTCAATGCATAATAAATTAATTTAGCTGAATAGTAGCAATTATATCAGTATTCCATCACTTTTTATTATATTTGAAGAGAATACAAGCAATTTGACATTAATCTTATCTATATGAAGGAAGTTTAACGTAATACTCTGAATACACAATTAATGTTTGCTATATTGATGTATTTCAGCAGAAAATAAATAATTGGCAAGATATTAGAGACATCTAATTGAGGTTTAATGTAATACCACAATTACACCTTTTTTTGATAGTATATTGAACTATTTTAAGCTAAGAGATACTTTTAGAGACTAATTTATGATAAATCAATATATTTGAATTGAATAGTGATATTTTTATAGTTATTCATTGGTTAAATGTTAAATTCAAGCGGAATACAAGCGTTTAGAGTATGATTCATTGCATAATAAGTTATTTTAATTGAATACTAGCAATTATATAAGCAAGTATTTTAATTGAATACTAGCAAGTATTCAAATACTTTTTATTATATTTAAATATAAGCAATTTGACTTTGATCTTGTATATATGAAGGCATTTTAACATAATATTCTTATTACGCAACTAATGCTTGCTATATCGATGAAGTTCAGCCTAAAATCGATATTTGGCAATCTATTTGGGACATCTGATTGTGTTTTTATGTAATACCAATAATTATATATCTTTTTAATAGTATATCGATCTATTTTAAGCAAATAGACACTTTTAGAGATTGATTTGTGATGTATCATTGTACTTGAATTAAATAGTGATAATTCTACCGCTATTCATTGCATTACATTAAATTGAAGTAGAACACAAGCATTCTAGTACGATTCATTACATAATAAGTTATTTTACTTGAATACGCGCAATTATGCAAGTATTTTATTAATTTTTATTGTATTTGAAGAGAATACAAGCAATTTGACATTAATCTTGTCTATATGAAGGTATCTTAATAAAATACTCTGATTACACAAATAATATTTGCAATATTGATGTATTTTAGCCCAAAACCAATATTTGACGATCTATTTGGGACATCTGATTGAGTTTTAATGTATTATCGGTAATTACAATCTTTTTGATAGTTTGTCAATTGCATTTAAGCGAATAGGCACTTTTAGAGACTGAATTATGATATATCAATGTATTTAAATTGAATAGTGATATTGTTACATCTATTCATTGCATTAATGTCGAATTCAAGCAGAATACAAGCGTTCAGAGTACGATTCATTATATAATAAGTTATTTGAATATTTTTATTTTTGTTGAAGAGAATACAAGTCATTTGACTTTGATCTTATTTATATAAAGGCAGTTTAACATAATACTCTATTTAAGTAACTAATATTTATTATATCTATGTATTTTAGCTGAAAACAAGCATTTGGTGAACTATTACGGGCATCTGATTGGGTTTTAATATAATACCGGTAATTAGACATTTTTCTAACACTATATCGATCTATTTTAAACGAATAGTCACTTTTAGAAATAAAATGATGACATGTCAATGTATTTGAATTATATTGTAATATTTTAACTATTATTCCTTGCATTACGTTGAATTCAAGCGGAATATAAGTATTTAGAATATGACTCGCTACATAACAAGTTATTTTAATTGGATACTAGCAATTATATGAGTATTTAATAAATTTTTTTTGTATTTAAAGAGAATACAAGCAATTTGACTTAGAACTTATCTATATGAAGGCATTTTAAAATAATTTTTTGATTACACAACTAATGTTTGCTATATCGATGTATTTCAGCTGAAAACAGATATTTGACAATCTACTAGAGATATCTGCTTGCGTTTTAATATAATACCAGTAATTACATATCATTTTAACAGTATAACAAACTACTTTAAGTGAATATGCACTTTTAAAGACCGATTTATGATATATCAATATATTTAATTTGAATAGTGACATTTTTATTGATATTCATTGTATTAACGTAGAATTCAAGAGGAATATATGCATTTAGAGTACGATTCATTACATAATATGTTACTTTAACTGAATGCTAGCAATTATGCATGTATTTAATTAGTTTTTACTGTATTTAAAGAGAATACAAGAAATTTGACTTTGATCTTGCCTATATGAAAACATTTTAACACAATACTCTGATTAAGCAACTAATATTTGTCATATCGATATATTTTAGTTGAAAATACATATTTAGTGATCTGTTAGGGATATTTGATTGAGTTTTTATGGAATATCGACAATTACACATTTTTTGATATTATATCGATATATTTTAAGTGAATAGGCACTTTTAGAAAATGATTTGTGATATATCACTCTATTTGAATTGAATAGTGA
>KZ451980.1:6024048-6061095 GCA_002786265.1 Apostasia shenzhenica
AATCAAATATCCCTAATAGATCGCCAAATATCATGTTTCGATTGAAATACATTAATATTACAAATATTATGTGTGTAATCGGAGTAATATATTAAAAAACCTTCATATAATTAAGATTAAGGTCAAATTGCATATATTCTCTTCCAATAAAATAAAAATTAATTGAATACACTCACAATTGCATGTATTCAGTTAAAATAACTTATTATACAATAAACTATACTCTAAATGCTTGTACTCCACTTGAATTCAATGTAATGCAATGAATAGCTGCAAAAACATAACTATGCAACTCAAATTCATTGATATGTCAAATATCAGTTCCTAAAAGAGCTTATTCTCTTAATAATTGATCGATATACTAACAAAAAGATGTATAATTATACATATTACATTAAAATGCAATCAAATGTTCCTAATAGATCGCCATATATCATTTTTCGACTAAAATATGTCAATATAGCAAACATTAAGTGTGTAATCAGAGTATTATATTAAAAAACTATTATATAGACAAGAGTAAAGTCAAATTACAAATATGGTCTTCAAATACAATAAAAACTAATTGCATATTTACACAATTGTTTGTATTCAGTTAAAATAACTTATTTCATGATGCATTGTACTCTAAATACTTATACTCCACTTGAATTCAACATAATGCAATGAATAGCAGCAAAAATATCACTATTGAACTCAAATTCATTGATATGTCATAAATCAGACCTTAAAAGAGCCTATTCTCTTAACATTAATCGATATACTGAAAAATAAATGTGAACTTATAGATATTACACTAAAATGGAATCAAATAATGCTAATAGATCGCCAAATATCAAATTGCAATTGAAATATATCAATATGGCAAATATTAAGTGTGTAATCAGTGTATTATGTTAAAAAACCTTCATATAAATAAGATTAAAGTTAAACACAATCAAATGACCCTAATTGATCGCCAAATATAATTTTTTGATTTAAATACATCAATATAGTAAACATTAGGTGTGTAATAAGAGTAATATGTTAAAAAACTTTTTTATAGATATGATTAAGATCAAATTACATATATTCTCTTCTAATACAAATTACGATTATTATATCCACCACAAAAATCTTTGAAAGAATTCTGGAATTTAAAATTATATCAACTTTTGTTGAACCACACGAATACTTAGTATATCTAGCTTTCCAAATACAGAGAATGATCAGACAGAAAATAAGAGAAAAGCTTCCAATAAGAATTTTTTTTTGGCTACTCTTGAGACTATGAACAAAAGACAAATCTTTCATAACTATTATCAGTTTATCAAGAATGCTATAATTACAACTACATTAGTAATGACCGTATTATGTTATATAATGAAAATAATTTAACAGAAATTAATACAGGAAATAACAAATTAAAGTTCTGTTGGGAGCCACAAACGGAAGAGTTGCTAAAGGATATTCAAATAGGGTTCTCAGCATCTCCAGATAATATTTCACTACAATCAGATTGATTTTCGAAGCGATAGAAGTTAACAGGGATGATAAAAAAAAAAAAATACAGAGCATCTATAAAAGCATTAGATAATGATACGGTGGAGCATTTGCAACAATAATGGAGCACAAGTGGAGGCAATAATGAAGAATAAAGCATAAAGTAAAAGCAAAAGACAGATAATAATGGAGCATCTCACTGTAGCCACTAGGATACTGTAGCTATTATTGGAATAATAATGGAGCATCTAACTGTAATCATTATGAAAAATATCTCTATAAATAGGATGACCCCAAACTTGTGGAAGGACATCCATCAGAAAATTAGTTTTAAATCTTTTTTTCTCCTGAAATAAAATTTTTCTTTGCTCGTTCAAATTCTTGTTTCTTAGTTATATTTGAATTAGTGTCAAAGCCTTGGAGTTCATATACTTCACAAAAAAGACATACATCTTATAAAAAATAAATATAACTCATTATTTCAATAATAATATATAATAATATAATATGCTATTTCAGTAACATGTAGTTATATAATATATAGTATTAACTATGCAATAATAATTCACAAAGTTTAGGAATAATTAGATTTATAGTATTAAAATTTAAATTTTTAATATTATTTATTTTCATTAAAATTATATAAAATTTATATCTCAATCTTGTTATAAAATTATATGTTAAAAAGATCACAATTTTTATATAATTTTAATAATTAATATATAATATTAAAATTTTAGTTATTAAGTATATAATATAGTTATATTTTAGTTATATGTATTTAATTATCCTAAATTTTTTTTATTTTAATAATAATTCAAAAAGTATTTTTAAATGAAAATAATTCAAAAAATTAACGTTGCGTCGTGCAACATAGTAACACTAGCAGCACGCTTGCCCGACCGGACCCGGCCCGGTCCGGCATTGCCTAGGTTTGATGCCAGACCGACCCAATCTATCCCACAGCGAAACCGACTCCGCGCTCGTGATCTCTGACAGGAATGATCTTCAAGGGGGAGGAGAATCAATAAAGAAGGATTTTGAGAAACCCTAGTTCTCGTCATTGCAGGAGATGGCTCAAGTCAGTCAAAAGTAGGCAGTACGTGGTTTGAAGGCTCCCTGCGTCGTCCCGCCCGCAAATTGCCAGTTGTTGTCAAACTAAATTCATGCACAAGAGGATCCTTCTTCAAAGCAGCAGCTTCCGGGGAGGATGGATGACGCTGCCTCTCAAGATGGACGGGATGAAGGTTTCGCTTCATATGAATATTACGCTTATTCTATCTAGATCCTTGGCAGGATTGTTTTCCTTTTGCTCCTCGTCTGCCTCCACACTACAGACCCCTTCTCTTTCTCTTGGAAATTCTGAAAACCTTGGCTTGTCTTCTTAAGAACAGAACACCGCTCGGGCCATTAACCAGTGCTGTGACTAGTTTTGATTAATCTAGTGCAGTTGGTTCGAGCACCGTGCTTTTGTTTCAGTAAAAACCTTTTATTGAACTTAATGCATAACTTGCATGGCAGAGGACGAGGAAGAGTATGAGGAGGTTGGAGGTGGGACTAGGCTCCTAGGATTTATGTTCGGCAATGTTGACAACTCTGGTGATCTGGATGTCGATTATTTGGATGAGGTATTTTTGCCATCAATTGCGTTCCTGTTTTTGTAGCATTGGCCTTTGTGGATTTAAATTACTATTATTTCTGTGAATCCCGAACCTGAATCTTTATAATGTTTTCTTATATTTGTGAAGTCTGTTAGGCATGATCTTGTTTGTTGATTAATTTTAATTTTTTTGTTTACTGGGTTATTGAATGTTAGTCATATTGCCGTATTTAAAGGATGTGATATAAACACGAGTTACATGGGACTTTAATTCTTGTCATCCTTTTTTCCCTTCACTTTTGTTGTTTCTTTTCCATTGTGTCGTTTAGTCTCTTATTATTTACCGAAATCATACCTACACTGTTTTTTGCTGTTGGAAAAATCATACTTTGTCATCTGCCATTTATCTTCTGATATAGTTCTAGCTTTCGAAGCTAATAACTGCCGCCTAATCTCTCTTATAGAAATTATTTCCAAAATCTAGAAATGACAATGAGATTTTGGTCTCTGCTTCTCCCCTTGTTTTCTTGTTGTTATGAAGTGGTGATTAGCGTAAAATTTGTAGAAATGTAATTGACATTTAGCTAATTATTTTAAGGGATTGTTTGGCATTTGGAAAAAAACTTTTTGAATTTTTTGGCTTTTTTTGAAATTCATGTGCGATAGAAAATAAAGCAAGTTAATTATGTTAAGAATTATGTGTGATGTGAAATAGACTTGATTGATGTTTTGAGAATTATGTAGGGTGTGGTATAATATATTAGAGTTTGTTTATGATGAGATAAACATTTAGTTTTATTATGTATATATAAATATGGTATTTTTAGCCATGGCATTTGGCCTTTTTAGCCAAATTCCAAACACAGAAACTGATTGTAATTTTGCTTTATGAAATTGAGGTCATTTGGAAAATTTAAGTTTTTTCGTTAATCAATTTTCCCCACTTTTTACTAGTCCATTGAAGCCGAGAGATAAAGTATTTTATTTTACTGAAAGATGAATTGTTTCTTGTATTTATTGTCCTTGTCATTCTGAAGTCCTTGTTGCTACTGTGATCGTGACATGATGACTTACCAAAGTTTGTTTCTTAGAAGAATGACTAGATATTAGAATAAAAAGATTCAGAGTCTTTGTGCTCCTGGAATATGACACGATTCTATCAAAGTAGGTTTCCTACTGTTCATAGAAGAATGGCTAGGATATTTAAGCATAAAATCAAAAGTTACCTAATCAACTAGGATGCTAAATGAAACATTAGAATTCCATTGAAATTCTATCTTGTGGGGATTGATGGTTTATGTCAGTACATTTCCTTGTCTGTCATGTATTTTTCTTGGTTAAATTGAACCAAAATTATTCTTTTATGTTGTTTCCTTAATCTGGAGGTCTTTTATTTAACCTGTATTTTTTGAAGTAATATCATTCTTTTTAAGTAGGATTGGTTTTGAAGTCAGACTGGTGCGTTAGGGTGATAAAAAAATCTTTATATGCATAATTTTTTGTTTTTCTATCAAATTTTTTTTGTTTTTCTTTCCATTAAAGCTGCATTATGTAAATAACCATCAAGTCCTGAGATTATTGCTGAAGCTCATTTTAGGTGCAAAGGAAGGATAGTGGATGGATTCCTTTTTATTTTTATTTTTAAAAGGAGTTAATAATTTTCAAACAAATATTTATTTGCTTTTTATTTTAAATTTCTGATTTTTTGAATTTAATAATCTATCTTTGTTGAGTGTTTTCTTTCTCAAATTTGTTCACAAACTCTGTATACATATCCTATTGTTTTGGTATTGGGTAACCTCAAATGAAAAAGAAATATTGTGCTTCCGAATTTAACCATTTTACCACTTGATTACCTGCAAAAATTTTGCTTTTGTGCAGAGAAATGTTCAATGTAATCTAAGCCTACATATTGAGAACAATGTCTTCATGCTGCTAGTTTGTAAACTAGTTCATGGTTTATAATACTTTGACAATAGTACCGTAATTTTAGGTTCAGTCATGTGAACACAAGCACATTTATTGATCAATGAACAATATGCTATTATCGAAACATAGAAGAATTAAGATCTTAGACTACCATGTATATGTATACCCTACACCACACACATTTGTACATGAATTGTAAAACGGCAGTACAATCACATAATGTTATGTAATATCTTCAAGTTTCTCTTGTATAATTAAGTTGTAATCTTAATGACCAAGTTGAATTTATTAACAATTGTTTAACAGGACGCAAAAGAGCATCTTGCTGCTTTGGCTGACAAGCTAGGCCCTTCTCTTACCGATATTGATGTAAGTCCTTTGTTGTTACAGTTTTAGAAGCATTATCTCACGATCTTTCTAAATTTGTTAAGCTTGATATGTATGCTATATGATTCTGAAAGTTTTTTTTTGTTAACTGTAGATTATAAAATCTTCTCCAGCTACAACAGATGCTTCTGAACAAGGTGAGGATTTGGGATTTGAGCAATTTGATGCAAATCCAATGACGACACATGCTTTCTGCGCACGACCGGTTAATTATTCTCTGTTTATGTTTTTTTACTTGGGATCTATCACTTGCTTAAAAAAATATTTCCTACCATCCTATATCATTAGTTGATTTCTGAAATCTGACTCAGTATTTTATGCGCAATTAGTTAATTATTTTTGTTTTGTTTATATAATTTTTAAAAGATTCTGTTGAAAACAACACTTTGATTTTGATGGCGTTAGATATAGTTTGTCATCATAGTTTTGTCCGTCAATTAATGACTTGTAACTTAAAATTAATGTGATGGCAATCCACCTGAGGGCAAAAAGGAATTTCGACGTACTTATTTTAGGAACAAACGAAGTCAAGGGATTTATCTAATTTTGACTTTTAACTTTTATTTAGTATTTATAGGTTAATGATAGATCGTTTATATTTTAAATATTTGTTATTCAAAATTTATATAAATTAGAAAAGTCCCGCTGGTATGGATTATTGGTGGTTTTTTTAATTGTCATCTTAGATATTTTTTAGATTAATTAGGGTAAGTTGGCTATAAATAAGCTATAATTATTGTTTTTAGGGATTGTAATGATTGAATCAAATTTTCTATATTTTTCTTCTGTTCTTTTTCCTATTTATTCTCCTCCTTTCCTGTTTCCCATACATGTCCTACATCATTTAGGTATTAGAGCTTTTGGTTTCTTGTTGGAGAAATCATTACTTATGTTATCTTCGGTGTAGTTATTCATAGATTTCGTGGCTTCATTCTCCTCGAAAACTGCCTAATTAAGAATACAGGCTATTTGTTGCACACACTTCCCTTGTGTGCCCATGTTTGAACACCATCAACGCCTGCATGTCCTTACCTGCTTGACCACACACTGGGCTTCGACAATTGCACCATGAAAGTTTAGTTTTTCTTGGATCGCTATATTCGAACAACTTTAATACTTTTTTTTGGTGGATAGAAATAACTCTAATACTTACTATCCAATTGTGTACCTTCTCCACATCATTTGTTCTGTTATTTTGATTTTAATGGCATATTTTTATGTGATTTCTTACAGATTATGATGAAAAGGCTGAAGATGCCATTGATTATGAAGATATAGACGAGCAATATGATGGGCCAGAAATTCAGGCAACCACTGAGGAAGATTATTTGTTGCCAAAGAAAGAATACTTCTCTTCGGATGCATTATTTTCTACTTTGAACAATAAAGCTTCTGTCTTTGATGAAGATGATTATGATGAAGATGAAGAAGAAGAAAAAGAAAATAAAGTTAAAGACAATATTTGTGATATGCTAACTCCTGCTGTAGCAGGTCAGGCTTTTTTTCTTGTTTTTTGCCCTTCTTTTTTCAATTGCATTACAAAGATTTTAGTTTCCACTCTTGGCATTTTTTTTCTTGTCTGCATTGCAAAAATGTTAGTTTTCACTTAAAAATGCATTATTTTCTGGTGTGACTGATCGTTTTCTTCTTGCTCATGAATTTTCAACTTTTAACCGCAGCTCTAGGAAGATAGGGTTTTTGGATTTTACTAATTATTTTTCCTGCTTTTGCTATGCCGATTGAATACAGATTTTGTTATCTATTATTGTTATTTTAGGGTTAATTATTAAAAGATTTTTGTAGTTAGCCTTTATTTATATTTTGGTTTATAGTTTTTAAAAACTTTCTTAGTTTCTTATTGGTCCCTATTGTGAAAACTTTGTAACAATAAAGATTCCTCCAAATTATGATTGTTACATAAAAGGCCCAAAATGTCAGTTTTCGTCAACATTTAAGGGATATTTTATTTTAAAATTTCTTAAATTCCAATTTTGCCCCCCCTCTCTCTCTCTGTCCCCTACTGCCGTTGGGGGTGCAACTTGGATCGGTTCGGTTTGTAAAGAACCAGGACTGTACCGATTACACTCGGTTATATGATTTCAGGAATTGGAATTAAACCGAGTTCATTGGAATTGAACTGAACTTGAATCAAATTTTTCAGTTCGGCTTTAGTTCCAAGTTTAAATCATAATTTTCCTCGTATTGCTACAAAAAAATGATAATAAAGATTTCAAAAATCTTATAATTTCTCTTGAATAGTTAAAATTAGAAATTTTAATCTTAAATATATTACAACTCATATCAAAAAATCAATATTAACCCTTACGTTAAAGGAACATAATCAATATTTAACCATATAATATTGAACAATCAGTAATTAATCCTGTTCAGGTTTGTTCCGGTTTACCGGAGCATTAGAATCGAGAACCGGCCCGAACCAACTGGTTCCAATAAATTTGGAACCGCATTCGAACCGAACCAAATTGATCTATTTGGATCGATTTTGGGTCGGTTCTTAGTTATTCATGTTTATTTGCACACCCTTAGCTTGCTGCCTTTTCTCTCTCTCTTCCCCTCTTTCTCTTGTTTTTGCTGGGGAGTAGACAGAGGGGGCTGAGCGACCTACCCCCTTCATCTCTCCTTCTCTCTCTTTCTTGTTCTCGTGGGGGAGTAGGCAGAGGGGGATGCTTTCTCGTCCTCCTATGAAGCACCGTACTTTGTGAAGCCTAATGTATTCATATCGTATCCGTATTAGATCTTGATATTTTTCGATACTCTACTAATATGTATTAAATATGTCATATGACCTATTGATTTTTATTTTTATTTGTTAAAAATTTGATATTTACTCGATATTCTACTTGATGTATTCGTATTCTACTTTTTTAAATTTTGACATATTATCGTATCTGTATCGCCGTCTCATATTCATGCTTTCTAGCCGCCCTTTCCTCTCTCTCTCTCTCTCGCACAGACACACTCTCTCTCTCTTTCTCCTCTCTACCTCTCCCGCCCCCCTCCCGAGGAGGGAAGCGGAGGAGGTGGAGGCCAGAGAGTGGGGCGGCGCCATGGTGGTGGTGAGGCGGCGGCAGGTGAAGAGCGAGATGAGAGTGAATATATAAAAATAACATATTTTTGAAAATTTAAAAAAGTGTGAAGGATAAAATTGAAAATTTGTTAGCAATAATTGCGGTGGGACCTAATTTATAATATTAGGAATATTGCAGGGGCCTATGAGTAGTTTTAAAAAACTGTGGACTAAAATGTAATTAAGGGTTATAGTTAACTATGAGGTCTTTTCAGTAATTAACCCTTATTATTATTATTAGTGTTTTATGTTTTGTTTTGAATTCTGATTGGGTTTCTAATCATAGTCTGAATTGCCTAGATCCATTTGTCTGAATGAATGTACTTTCTCAATAGGACATTCCTGCTGTTGAATTCATTAGTTATGCTTTAATAAAATGAAAATCATTTCTGATGTACATTCTGTACTTAAAAGTATTGATTAAATTCATGATCTTCTATAGGTATTCATCATTTTCTTGATATATGAAAGTTTCTTGGTTTTCTGCCCAATTTGATATTTGTCGAACTTATTGTCCAAAATCTTATTATTAGAACTAAGGCCTTCTGTATGTAAATAGGAGGGAGGAACAAAAATACCTATGAAATAAAATACTAAAGATGGTCATACATTTGATGAATAGAGGAAAAATATAATCTAATCTTTTTTGTCAAGCTGGAGCATAAATATCAATTAGATCAAATTTGTAACATAAATAGGAAATAAGGAACCAAAGACTTGTCAAATGTATCCTCTAGTTGATCTTATGTTGAATTATGAGTATACAAGTCTTCTTACATGAGACTAATGATTAAGTGGCAATCCACTGCAATGTATTTGATACACTCTTGAGAGTCAATGTTATTGGTGGGATAGGTTGCTTCTTGGTCAGCACATTGCATAATCGTGGGTTGGGTAATTTGAAAATCAAACTAACATTAGGATTTTAGCTATTTTACGAGTGTGTGCCATTATCTTATTCTGAGTCTTTATACTTGAGTGCTAACATTTTGGATTTTGCTTTTTCAGATGACAAGGTTTTCATAAAAAAAATTAATAACATGTAGTAGACCTCTTGTCATCAATGGAACTATAACACACCTTTTATGGGTGACTTTTTAAGAACTTAGGGATCCTAATCATTGTTTCCCACTGTCTCTATCAGATTCTGTTCAAATTGAATTACTTTCACAACAAAAGTGATATCTATTGAATAACCATTCTCTTGGCAAAACATATATCCTATATATTAAAGAACCAAGTAGATGAATTGCACCAGTAGTTGTCTATACAAGAAACATCGCTAAATGTACCACCATCATCAACTATGCCACTAGAATCTATAAAAGTATTGGTTGTTTTAGTTCCATATATACTATTATCTTCTTGCGAACTTGTAATTATTTCCTGTGGAGAGACCATTTATTATTATAGACAACGTCAATTCCAAAGAAATATTTAGGATTACTTAAGTTCTTTGTGAAAAAAATTGAAGATGGCATTTTGGCTCAAGGGATTGTGATCACTCCCTATTTGTATGATATATATAATTGTACACAACAAGAGTGAATGTCTAAGAAAGAGTGATCCACAATCATGAACCTCAACCTCAACAACCACTTAAAAATAAATACTTACCAAACTAACTATGAGGGTTTTGCTTTAGGTGTTATTTATTTTCTTAGAAAGTTTGCAAAACTTTTTCTTCCCCTTAGAGACATGCCAGAGGTTAGAGACATATGCTGAAGGTTCCTCTATGCACAACTTGGGAAAGACCACCATGAAGGAAGCTATTACTAAACAATCTATCTATAAAATTCTCTAACTTTATTAGATAGCAATAGAAATTGACTTCAGTTTGAAAAGTATAGAGGTCTTAAAGTAATCCTCATCCTAAGTAGACAAGTTTTGTAAAGATTGTTAGAACAATTTAGAGGACAATCGACTTTCACCCATCTGCAATTAATGAGGTGAACTTCAAGAAGAACTATAACTAAATTCTAAGTTTGCGGTAAGGGATCGGGTGTCTTAGCTGCCTAGCATTTCTATTGTGGATCTAATAAAATCCCGTATATGAATAGAGAAATATAACGCACATCGTTGAGAGCAAGTCTTGGATGTGGGCACGAAAGATAAGCTCTATATTGATGTATTATTTTGTAGACAACAATAAGTAAATCAAGGCCAATGGAGGTGGTAGTAGGAAGGGCCCCTAAAATAATCAAACAGTTGGAGTGGTGGATCACTAAGCAAAGTGGATTGTGGCTGCCTTGTGAAACAATTTCAAAGGAGGAGAAGACACGAGACAAAGGAATAACCAGAAAATGAATAATTGAAATAGAAGAGCATGGTGCAGATAGCTACAAAACTTAGTGGAAGATTATAAAATGGGAACCTCTGCAGTGACATATAAACACCTGGAAGTAAGATCATAGCGTTGATGGCTTTACAAGCATGATGACAACCCAGAAAGATTCATGGATAGATGGAGATTACTTATCATATTTTGGACGGAGGAAATGGAAGAAGTGAGCACATCCAAAGACCTAAGAAACTATACAAAATTCATGACCTCTCAGAATTATTCAAAAATTGGCCTAGGAAATATTGAAGTACAGGCAATATTAAGAAAATGTTGTTTTTTGTGTTTAACCACCCTGTTCTACTAAGGCATATATGGCTTTGTAGTTTGATAAATTATAACATTATCAAAAGAAAAAGAGTGGGAACTAGAGTGTACATACTCAAATTGCTCAAGGGGTTTAAATAAAAGCCGAAAAGTACAATACTATCTCATTATAAAAAGATTTTTGAAACTTACACTAAAAAGCTTTGAATAACTTAAATGTGATTAAAAGTGATAATGTACTTAAAATCTATTTGAGTAGAGATGGGACTAGGACCCCAAATGTCATTGTAAACTACCACAAAGGAAGCTTATCGAGGGAGGTGCTAGTAGTAGAAGGAAAAGACATATGATGATGCTTGTCAAACTCACAAACATCACGCTCAAATATAAAAAAGGATGAATGACCATACACAAGATCCATAGTCGGTTTGGGGAGGAAATCTCTTCCCTTGTCTTAGAACTGGCACACAAAGAAGCCGGGTGGATTGCTGAAACTAGGAGGAGAGGAGGAAGTGGGGGTGGTATGAGCCCGGTTAGCTTGTCACTCCTCTTTGATAGAAAGAGCTGGTGTTGCCTTTCGGGTTAACATTTTATTGTTGATGAAGTTGATGCAAGCACATTCATTGATGCATCGAATCTGCTCATACTGTTCTCGAATAGGCTCTTTCATGTTCAGGTGTAGATGAAGAATCCATTGCTCTTAGGCATCCTGTTCTATTTGTGGTCATTGACCATATCACATTCCAAATTTGGTTTCAAAGGGCAAACCTGATTTGGATAGTTCTTATAAGATTTCATTCTTTAACATAAAGTGGAAGGAATCAGGATCTGGAAAGTATTTTTGCCTCCATCATTAGCTCGAAAAGTATTTCTGCTGTTTTAGTCACCTTTCGACGGCTACCCTAACGTATGTGCCAGAAAGTTTCTGAAGATGCAGGAATTGGCCTCTTTAGTATGGGGGATGGTAGGAATTTCTGCCTTCAGTTTACAGGAGTCATGCAGGAGCTGGGGATGCTGCAGATCATAATTGGAAGTTCTCTCATACAGGATTGTGGTGGAGAATTATGAGCAGGGTTGGGGCATAGTCTATGGTTTCTATTGCAGCTGAGGTTAGGGACAACTCGTTGTCATTGCATGTTGAATTGTCTTCCAAAATTTGTTCAGTAGTGTGTATCTATAATAGTTTATAGGTATATAATTGGGTTGGGGAATAAGACAACGAACATGTTCAAACTTAAATTTAGAGGAAATATAATCTAATAATTATCTCAGAGCAGTTATTTTCTAGTTATTTATTGCAAGGTGCATATTCTTTAAGTTTAATGTAAGATTATGTGGTGCGTACTTTATTGGTTAATTGTATATCCACTTTTACCAAGATTTAAGGCCAACTTCATTTAATAACACAATTTTTTTGCCAGAAAATAAATTATTTAATTTTATTCAAAATCTACATAAACTGAAAGCAAAAATTCCAAAAGCAAAACCTATTTTTGTTTACTTTCGTGAAGTCAATCTTAACCTTACTACCAATTACTGAAAGTTTTACAATTTTTTCTGCTGGTTTTGTGTTTCCATTGTTGTAAACTTGTAGAAATTTGAGACAGTTCTTATTCCTTACTTTTAATTTGTTTGTTTATTTTCACTTAAATTGTTTATCTTGCATATACTTAGTTGGTGTATGAGATGGGTTCTTTCCATTTCAGGTAGCAAGTTAGAGGCAGTTACTTCAAAAACAATATGTTCTGAGTTCAATTTACCTTCTGGGGGACCTTTAGAGTTCGGGAAAGTTGCTTGTGAACCAGAGGTTATCCAGGTCATCATATGCTTTTCTTCTCATCAAATTTGTCCACGGAATTGTGTGTCTTGCTGTGGTTGAGATTATGTCCTGTGTATTGTTTTTAAATAGACGCTTTCATATTAGGAAGCATTTAGCTGGATGAAGTGGAAACTTCATGGAAGTTTCTTGTGTTGTCCTAGACTTTTCTAGGGTTGATTAATTAAGTCGGATGCTGCGTGGGATAATGTTTTTTTTTTTAATTATCCTGCATGGTATAATCTTAACCTTAGTTATAGGTGATAGCAGTACAGTCTTAGGCCCTGTTTGGCGCGAGGACTAAAATCAGGATCAAAATCAAAACCAAAATCAGGACCAAATAGTACTAGTTTAAAAAACAATAATAATAAAAACTAAATTTTTTAATCATTTCACACAAATTTTAATATTAAAAATATTATTTTATTTCACACACTCAATAATTTTCAATAAAAATATCAACTTTATTTCACATCCTCGACCAAAGTACTCGATTCAAGTATTTTGGTTGAGGATGTGAAATAAAGTTGATATTTTTATTAAAAATTATTGAGTGTGTGAAATAAAATAATATTTTAAATATTGAAATTTGTGTAGAATGATTAAAAAAATTTAGTTATTATTATTATTGTTTTTCAAACTAGTATCATTTTGGTCCTCGTGCCAAATAGGGCCTTAATCTTTGCTCTTTTCCCTGGTCATTACTTTGGCCACTTTTTTTTTATCAGTAAACTTTTGGCACTTCTTGAAAGAATGCATGTTATGATTGTTTAATTGATAATGCACCATTTTGCATGATCCAAATAAAAAAATGTATTATGCCTTTTAACATCTTTTTTGATATAGTTTTATGTCAGAACACAGCTAAAGGTGCTTTGTTCAACATATAATAAGAGTATTTGAAATTAATCGTTTATCTATCATCATGATCATCAATAGCCATATCCTAACTACTTATGGCCAGTTTTATGAATCCTATTTTACCAATTAATCATGTCCAATACATCTTGTGGTGTTAGAACATAACTTTATTTATTTTTGCATAAGAATATCTAGCCTACCATTTTCTACTAGTCCTTTAACCAAAATGTTCTCTGCTTGCTTTAATAGTTCCCCTTCTTCTGTACATTTTGCATGTCAATACCACTTAAGGCTATACTTTATAGTTTTATCTTCAATAAATATGATCATGTTTCATTCTTATATTTTTTTTTGAAAGGTCACTCTTATACTTTCTAGTTTTATCACACATCCATGTTAACATTCCCTAAAGTTTTGTTAGTGGTGAATTGCCAACATTGTGAGTCACATAATAAATTTTTAATAATTGTTTTAGAAATGGGGCAATTAGAGATATTGTTGACGCTAGAAAGTTAAAAGTAATTTGTAGAGAAGATTTTTTACGTGGAAACCACTTGAGCGGGAAAACCACGAGTCACGGTGGCTTGAAAAGATTTCACTAAAGAAAAATTGAGTTACAAGTGGGAGTCCATGGTTTTAAAAGGAGAGTTTTTTTTCTTTTTTTTTTAATTTTTCAATACATCAATTGGGCTTTTATAGCTTGAGATTTTCCCGTAATTGTCATGTCAAAGGAGTGGCCTTCATTCTTAATACGATCGAGGTGATGGCTGCACTTTGGTAGTCTGGCGACCCTGCTTGTATGGGTTGTATGGACTGCACAGTCTGGCCATCCCTCTTAAAGATAGCATAGAATTCGTCATTTTGTACTGATAGGGTCCATGACGTTTGGCTTGGGGAGTTCGACTTGGATCATTTGAGATGGGCCCTTCATTACACATCATGCGTCACCCGTGATATTTCTAAACATCTATGGGATATCATTTGGTCATATTGCTTTTCTACACCTTATTCTCTTTAAAGTCTCCCAAATTTCAGCTTTATTTATACACTGGATATGAAAGCAATTTTTACTTTTATTTTAAATGTTGAGTTCAATAAGATTAATCGTATTGCTATCATTGGAAAGCTTTTGAAAGTAATTTATCCATCTATATATTAGATATCTTGTTATGATGCAAATCATAACTAGATTGTAAATCAAGTGCTTGATGTCTGATTAACTAAGTAGGGATCTTGATTATGATTGAAATTCATTAGAGCTATTAAGTTCCTAATCTCTGTTGTCAATGTTCGTTCTAGGTGTGGCTCCACGTTTTTACTTTTTATTATATCAAGATATAAATATAGATAAGTTCAATTATAAAGCCATATATTTGAAAGTTGACTTTCTCATACTGTTTTTTGGATCTTATATTTTTCCCTTGGTTTTGAAGTTAAATTTCTTTTCTGCATGTTATGGTTTGTGTACTCATTTAATATGCAATGGAAGAAAATTCCTGCTTTTTTGTTAGTTATCACTATATTAAGGCTAAGGTCTTCAACATGTTATTTGTTTTAATTGTGATATTTTTTGAATTAAATTCAACCATTATGTTTATTTGCTCTTCTACATTCATATAACTTTCCAGATGTATTGTAGGAAGATCAAATTGTTGCGGAGTACCAAGTTCATCCTAAAACTGGGACTCCACTACCTGTTTTATGCGTTGAAGATGGAATTGAGATCCTAAGGTTCTCAGAGATCTTTGGCATACATGAGCCCTTGAAAAAGGCTGATAGGAGATATTTTCATAAGCGCCCTACTCGTCATGGTGAGTAGGTACTTGTGGTAAATGCATATAAAGATGAGAAATAGTAAATGTGATAATTTTTAGATGTTAGAAACCTGAGCTCTTTTTTTGCATGAAAATTACAGCTTACGGATCTTTTATTGAAATTTATTCATGCATACTACCTTTAATTAACAATCCTCACATGGATATTATTGTTATTTGTTATTTTATTGCTTGTCCTTTCAAATAAAAAATATATTCCTATAAAGCATCTTTTGACTAATTTGCTAACTTGCTGCTTGTAATGGCATGTTTCTATTGTGAGCAGTTTCTGTTTAAGAACCTTCAGTTCCTTGCTTATTTTTTATGCTTTTTTCTTGGTTAATCTTTATTTTTTTTGAAAAGCATGTGTCATCTTTTGTTTGATTTCTTCTCTGGTCCTTGATTTTTGAGATATATTTTCATAATAGTTGACTAATGTTTTTAATATTTTACTGTTCTAAATGTAGGTTTACTTTTTATTTGTTTAATAAATGTATCTTCTTCCCTTTGGCTTTACCGAAACTCAAGACAGTTTGTGATGCATATTTTACTATTTTTTATTTCTGCTTGGTTAAAATCTATTTTCTTTTATTGCTTTCAGAATGGAATAGGATTTCAGATATTGCTGATATTATTGAAGAAGACGAGGAGGCTTTTCTAAGGAGCTCTAGTCATGATATATCTATTTATAAAAGTTCCAATTTAGCTCCTTTTGATGGGGAAGAGGAGACTAATCAAGCAATACCTTCTGTTGGTTTGCAGAATAAAGACACTTTCCTTTGTTCACAACCAATGAAAGAGGATGCTAATGTGGATGTATCAACTTCTCAGTTCTCGATGTTGTCACACAACTTTTATCCATTAGATCAGCAAGAGTGGGAAGATGGGATTATTTGGGGAAATTCACCCCAGTTAAGTTACGAGCGTTCTGAGAATGACATTTCTGAACATGATTCTGAAGGTCATGCAGCAGAACAACTAGATGACAGATATTGGAGAAGCAATGGAAGATCAGATAAGCAAGCTGGTGATTTGCATGGCAATGTTGATTTACCTCATCCTGTAAATATTGTGAACATGACAAATTTGATATCTCAGGAGTCCTCTAGAAAGGAGTATCATCCTCATTGGCAAGATTTAGAATTTCGCCCGAGATGGCATTATTCACACACTGATGAACTAAAACATGAAAAAAAGTATGCAGACATTCCTGATAGTACCCGCTTTGACAGATTATCCTTGCTGAATGAAGATTTATTAAATGGTTCTTGGTTGGATCATATAATATGGGACTCAGATGAGGCGGTTCCAAATCCAAAGCTTATACTTGATCTTCAAGATGAGAGAATGCTATTTGAGATTTCAGAGCACAAGGATTTTGAGCATCTTTCATCTCATGCAGGTGCCATGGTGGTATTGTGCTCTTCAAAATCTTATATTGGGGAATCTCATGATAGCCATAATCAGGGAACGTCTATAGCTAGATTCAATATTTCTAATGACAAATACTATTCCAATCGTAAGACTTCTCAACAAGCAAAATCTCATGCCAAAAAGCGTGCTTCACATGGTATTAAAGTCTTGCATTCTGTACCTGCTCTGAAACTTCAAACTATGAAGGCAAAGTTGAGCAAGTAAGCACGACTATTGGCATACTTGCATGTATAATTATGAAATGCTTCTTTCTATATTAATATTTATGGTAGAGTTGGTGGGAAAGAAATGGTAATTTACATCAAATTCCTTTCACTCCACCTGGATTTCTTCATAATATAATTTGAAGAGGAGAAGCAAAGTTTGGGATTAGTGTGTTAAAATCTGTGGCTGGGCTGTGCCAATATGTGTATTAGGCAGTCCATCTCGTGATGATATGTGTATTGTTAATCCATCTCAATTTGATCCAAATGTTTTCCCCTTTTTTAGCAATGTTACTTTGTTAATATTTTTATCTCAATTGCCTTATAAACAATATTGATTTTTCTGGTTATCAGGAGAAGGCAGATTTTACTGTTTGATACGCTTGTTTGTATAGAAATTTTGCTGGTTGTACATGGTTGCCTTTTCGCTCCTACTCTTAGTTATGGTGTCCACAACTGATCAAAGCATCTTTAACTCTTGATTTGAATTACTTCTGTTGGATATTGATAACTTTGTTAATTGTGTTTGTAATCAGTTTTACTGTGTTCCTTAATTTGGTGAGGAGAGAATCTTCTTTTTACAAGGCTTCATAGAGGTGTTTAACTTTTATGTGTTGTTTCACGTATCTTCTTTTGTTTTGTTTTGATTTTTTTTTGACATTTTGTTTTAGGAAATATGACATCTATTTAGTAGTAGAGGTTATTTTTACTCCCACTTGCTCGTCCCGATTTCTTTTCCTAGCTAGGAGGGGTTTGGTAGCTCCTGTGAAATTTTCTTTTCTTCAGATTGGGATGGACGTTAATTAGAGAACAAAAACGTGGGAGAAAGACTAGCATTTAAGGTCTATCAGATTACATTTGATCTTTTCTTTCTTCACTAAAAAGAAAGATCACAGTTTTTCCACGCAGGAAAAAGAGCAAGCTGAAAAAATAAAATAAAAGGGCCTAGTTGAAGCTATTCCTTACAATGAACTAGATTTTATGTAATTAAAAATGAACTAGATTTTATGGGGGATAGGAAATGCTTTTTTGTTCCCTTGCACCTGTCGGTCTTGCTCCTGATCCTTGTCATGTTTCCTATAATTTTCTTTCATTCAATAGATTTCTAACATACATCAATGCCAGAATTATGCTTTGATTGAAATTTAAGCACTTTATTTACATTTTCAAAATTATTTGCAAAGATATAATTGTCCAATCCCATCCTATTATTTTGTAAAGATTGCTTAATACTGGGTTGTCTTTCTTTATATATAATTTTCTGATTCATAGTTTTGCAGCAAAGAAATTGCCAATTTTCATAGACCAAAAGCAGTATGGTATCCTCGTGACATCGAGATTGCTGCTAAGGCTCGAGGGACACTTTCTACAACTGGACCTATTAAAATTGTTATAATGACATTGGGAGGGAAAGGAATTAAACTTCATGTTGATGCAGAGGAGGTTTTATCCAGTGTTAAACTGAAAGCTTCAAAGAAGTTAGGTTTGTCTTGCCTTTTTGTGCATCCATGATATTTTATAGCATATTATTTTTGCATATTTTCTTCTTACTTCCTCACCCTTGATGCTTCTTCTACTTTTTAAATTCTTTTATCACCTACGGTCATGTTGTGCCTGAAGGTACTTGTGAATCTTTGTTGCAGATTTCAAAGTGTCTGAAAATGTGAAAGTGTTTTATTGTGGTAAAGAGCTTGAGGATGATAAGTCTCTTGCAATGCTGGGAGTATGTCCGAATTCTGTGCTTCATCTTGTGCGTACAAGGATACATATTTGGCCGAAAGCACAAAAATTGCCTGGAGAAAATAAACCTCTGCGTCCACCTGGTGCATTTAAGAAGAAATCTGAGCTATCTGTGAAAGATGGACACCTATTTTTAATAGAGTAAGTGGACAATTATTTGTGAGCACTTATTTTATCTCACATGTGAAGCAATTATTCTGGTTTAGTTTTGTCCAATGTACTCTTGATTAAATTAATATCTCTGTATGTTTGCAGGTTAATCTTGATATTTTTACATCAGTGTGTGTTTTGGTTGCCATAGTAGTCAAACTGCGCATAGAATCTTCTGTTGTTTTTCATTTGTGATTGTCTAATAGTATTTCTTACCGAGCAGCTTTATAAACTCTGTATTGTTCGGGACAAAAAAAATTACTATTGGTTGTCTATCCCTTTTAAGAAGCACATCAGTGTGCTGATCTTTTTAAATTGTGACTAGTTTGCATTTTTGGTTAAGCGTTTGTCCTTTTGCTGTCAATTCTTCTAAAAATATTATTTATTCATGACCAATATTTGACAGTTTGTTTAGTCAGTTGTGTTTTTCATTAGTCAGTAGATGTGATTTTAAATGTTTTTCATCAACTAAAGTAGACCTGGTTACCGGACCGGACCGGACCGGACCGGTTCCGGTCCGGTTCTACCGGTTCTAGGTCCGGTTGGACCCGGAACCGATTACCTTACCTTGGATCCGGTCCGAGTCCGGTCCGGATCCATATATTTGGGTCGGGTCGGGTCAATCGGGTAAATTAATTTAAAAATACATATTTTTTAATGTATTTTATTAAAAAAATTATATATTTTGTAATATTTCTGACAAAATTAATATAAAAAAATTCTAAGAAATTTTAGTAATATTAACGATAATATTTATAAAAAATAATTACAGTTCGTACGAATATTTCACATAAAAAAAATAATCATCGTAATTACAAAGAATTTTTCTCGAGTACTCCTCCGCTTCTTCTGAACTATTATCCTTAAATTCGTCCACGAAATTATATTGTTGATTTCGGGACTCAGCAGCAAACCAATCCTGTAGACAGGTAAGCATGCAAAGGGTTGCAGGAGACAAACTATTTCTGTAATCTCTTACTATTCTTCCTGTGGTGGAAAAGGCTGATTCAGAAGCTACAGTTGAAGCTTGTGTTGCTAGTACATCTCGTGCCAAAGCAGATAGAACAAGATATTGTTTTGATGAGCTTTTCCACCACTCCAATAAGCTCATATCATCATCAAATTTCTCCCCGAGATGTAAATAGAACTGCAACTCGTTCAAATTTGTAGGGGTTTGACTCTGTGGTGTAGATTGCTCTCCAACAATTAATTTTTCTTTATCTGTAACAACAGATCTTTTTGCCGCCGCCGACCTAAGAACGTTGAAAATGCCGGGCTTTTTCTGTGTTCCTGTTTGAATTTCCACACGTTCCACATTCCTGCTCGCAACCTGCTCACTGTAATAAAGAGAAAACAACTAGTCGGCATCAGTATTACTCCCCAAGAAATCAGAATATTCCGCGTAAAAAGTTTCAATAGCTTCGGTTCTCTGACGAGGATCAAGAATAGCAGCTATTGAATATAAAAGTGAATTTTTTTCCAATATTTTCTAAATTTTAATTCCATGTCAGCAAAAAAAGTTTTCAGAATTGGATCTGATCTAAACTCTAAAATTTTTTGAAACATTTGAAAAATATAAGGCAAAAAATAGGTGAAGTTGGATAATAACAACCTGAAAAGCTTTCAGTAGACTCTTTAAAATGGATAATAATTCAAAATTTTTTTTTCAATCATAAGAACGTAATTGAAGGTCATGATTAAGTGTATATGAATTGTAAAAAGCAGTTAGCAAATCTTCGTACGGTAAAAGTGATTCGAATAAACGATAAAGTGAATTCCATCTAGTTTCTACAGGTAATGAAAATTTTACACAATTTATTCCGGCACTAACGCGAACACGTTTCCATTTATGCCTAACATTTGAATTTAAACGAATCTATTTTGCAACATGCTTAAATTTATCGATAATTAAATGTTCGGAATTAAAAGCACTAGAAACACATAAATTAATGATATGACATGCACAGCTAACATGAAAAAGAGAACCATAAAGCGGAGGCCTTAAAAATTGTTGTAAAAAATTAACTGTAGAATTATTATTCGAGACATTATCCAAAGTAATAGTAAAAATTTTATTTTTCTATACCATAAATTTTACAAACATTGCGAATGTAAGAAAAAATTGTTGAACCCGTATGGGCCTCATCTAATACATCTAAAGATAATATCCGTTTCTGCATTCCCCGCTGTCCATCGATCCAATGACAAGTAACAACTGAATAACTTGCGCCACTGATACTAGTCCAAATATCGGATGTTAAATTGACCCTATAACTAATATTACTGAGGTGTTGAATAAGAGATTTCTTATATTCTTCGTACATTGATATACAATCTTTTTTAAATGTATGCCTAGAAATATAGGTATATTGAGGCTGTAAGTATTGAACAATATATTCTAAAATTTTTTCTTTTTCACATATAGTAAATGGCTGTTCGGTTCGTACTACAAATCGAACTAAACCTCGATGTGCTTTATCATTTCTAAAAGCCCACGGCATAGATCCACTCTGTGGATTGAGTTGTGTTTGGGTTGGCTCTATAGTAGTAGGTTGGCAAGTTTTTTCATCAAGCCTATGAAATCTAACTAGGTGTTTCTTAAATGTATCAGTCCCACCACCGGTACCACCTTGTTTGTATGAATATTGATTTTTACAAATTTTTTCAAATAGCGACATATTCAGGTCTCTCTGAATTCTATTCGGTTTAATTTGTAAATCAAAAAATTCCCATACCTTACTGCGTTTCGTCCGAGACTTGTTAGAGATACTTGATGATTGCGTTGACGGGCTAGTGCCGGTGCCAACATCTCCACTTGCCTCAGGATCATGTTCCGCAGATAGATCGAGATCAGGTTCTGAAGTTTCATCAAAGTTCTCACCGAGTGCAGGAAGACGATTGAGTTCTGGAACGTACTTCGGATCAACATTCCCTCGGCGACTTGAGGAAGAAACGCTAGAAAATTGACGTTGGGAAGCCATTAAAATGTGTTTGCAGATTTTTTCACAGAGCAGAAGAAAAGAAATAATTGATGAAAATTGTAGGAATCATCGTTACAAAATTTTTACTATTTATAGAAAGTTCAATAGTTGTTATAAAGTCTAAAATGACCTTAAAATGGTCATTTTAGAATTTAAAACGGTCATTTGACCGTTTGCAAATTGCAACGGTCAAATGACCGTTAAATAAAAAATTTTTTTTTTTTAGTATTATCTGCAGCATGCTGCCAGCTGCTTACTGGACCGGTTCCGGTTCTTACTGGACCGGTTCCGGTTCGGTTCCCGGTCGAACCGGTCCAATAAGCAGCCCTAAACTAAAGTAAGGATTAAGTTGTGCATATACTCTTTTAAAATAAAGATTGAGATGTGCCTAAATTTTTTATTAGTCTTTTTTTAAGCATGGCTAAGCTACTTAGTTATTGCTGAAGCAAAATCATACATTTTTTTTGGCCTAGTCCTTTCATTATTCAAAAATAAAAGGATGAAAAGTACATCAATTATGGTCCCTCCTTAGGAGGTCACAAAATCATTGTGTAGATGGGAATTCCCTTGACCTAGATAAAATCTCGTATTGTTGCTACATGTGCTAAATAGTCTCTAGCAGTGTCAACATTCCTTTCTTTGTGTAAGATTCTACATAAGCAAAGCAAAAGAGAAATCTGTCTTTGTCCTTTATTATTGTTGGTGTTTGATTGTTTGCGTATGATGTTATTTGTCGCAACACTAGTAGTGCATCTTTATCTAGCCAAATGTTGTTGTATGTGTCAGCACAGACGGCGGCTATTCTCATCCCTTTCTTTGCGACTTCTTTTTGTGCTATGAGAGTTGGATTTGTGTATTTCTTTTTGCCTCCAGCTTAGATCATGTTGCCCCCGAAGTCCCTAATAAGATAGACTGCTCTTCCAATTCCTTTATGTTTAATTGAACATTCAAAGTTGACTTGAAGCCAACCAATGTTGGGGGAATCCAATGTTCTTCAAAAAAGCAAGAAAGCCCCCTACGGAATTGGATTCTAATGAGGGCCAATTTACTAAAGGTTAACTCTGGTCTTGCTGTGGCTGTTAGGCACCACTTGCTATGTTCTGTTGCTATGTAATACTTATGACAGTAGTAGTAGCTACTGTTTTCTATCTATCTTCTCATTTTTAACCCACCAACAATAGTATAGTCACTTTCTGTCTCCCAGTTCTTGGCAACCATGAATCATGCTATGTCGATAGGGAAGAGAATGAAATAGAGGAAAACCTATACAAGAAAATCAATATAGTGTTAAAAATCCTTACATCCGTGGAGGAAAGGGCTAGAGTGTGAAAATCCATGAACTCCTAATTTTATTTTTCCTTTTTCTTTCACCTTTCAAAGCCTAGCCGTTACCTTCCTGCGTCAACTTTTATATTAGAGCATTGTTTTGCATCAACTTTGGTCATCAGTCTACACCCTTGAACTAAGTAAAGAAAATGCACTAACTTGCTAATAAAGTGGTTGCAAGTAGTCAATTTTAATCAATGGCAGTAATATCATAATAAAACATGAATAACAATAATAATGAACAAGGTAATTCTCAAATCTATTGCAAGCATACTTAAACTCATGCCTTTTGATTTGTTCCTATTCATTTTATTTTTTTGGCCTTAGTTTTTTGGATTATGTTTCAGTTACCTTTTTTTTTTATCAATAATCATATTAATAAGTTATTTTCTGACAACCTCCACTTCTTAGTAGATTGTTTTATTGTTTTTGACAATCCTTTATCTACTAATTTAATGATTAGTAGGTTTCCTTGCTTTTACTAAGGCTCGAGCATAGGTAGGGACATAAACGCGACAGAAAGCCCAACTTATGTTCATCGTCGATCTTTAAAATATTATTTTAATGTTTATTAGTTGTTCCAAGTATACAAGCCATGACTTATCTTTTAACTTGGCAAATAATTTCATAACACTTCTTTAAGCTTGTCCCTTTAAGTCTATATATACTTATATAAGCTTAATTATTTGTTAGCCATTATATCTCATTTTCAACCCTTATCAGATTGCCTAGTCTATATATCAGACAATTCGATAATATGATCATATATGGTCGAAGTGGATGGGGTATTGTTAGGTGATATCCAAAGTGAAGGGAATCACTAGTGCAAGTAGCGGCTTTTGGTCAGCTGTTAGGCCTACTGAGTGAGGGACATAAGAATAAGTCGTTCTGCATCGAAAAAGGATAGGAGAGGTGGAGCTATATAAATAAATAACGTGATTTCAATGTATAGAGGTATCTTTTGAGGCAAAATTGTGCGGCTAGTGACGAGAACTTCATAGTTGAACATATTTGAGTTGGAGTAATTCTTGTATGAGTGACTTTCTTGAGAAGTACTCTAGTATAGTTCTATAAAGTCAAAGCGAATAATACCTCTACATCTGGGACATAGAGTTTAAATATAACTTAATGAGTTCCAATATATTTAATTCTAGTGGCATTTACATACATGCTACACAAAACATTAAATATTACACTTTTATTCAATTACATGCTACCCATAGTTCAAATTTTTTGAAGAAGGTATCATGTAAGTAATATTCAATGTTTCTTGTGGCATGTAGGTAATTGTTCCTTGCTCTTTTTATGAAAATGGATAAACATAACATTTACTGCATTATTCCAATAAAACATCACATGTATACATTTAATAATGCAAAGGTAATATGAATTAAGCAATTAAATTGGAGATTCATCATCAGAAAAAATCCATTTTATTTTATTTTGTTATGCGATATTTGATCACATCATGCCAATACTTGAATATAGCTTAAAATAGCCATTTCTAGTAATTACTTTAATCTAGTATACAAGTTAAGCTTATGCCTATCTTTTATAGGTCATTTGAAACCTTTGCTAAACCCTTTTCCTCCCAAATTCTTTTCCTATTTGCTAAGTGAAAAGGATGAAGATGCTTCCTTTCTAGAGCTGGGAAGAAGAAGATTTGGCTTCATTCCTTGCTCTTCTTGCTACCTCCTATCTCATACTGCAACTTCTTTTTTTTTTTTTTTCGACCACTAGCAATATGCCAGGAAGCGGGACAGAGAGAGTTTTCCAACCAACCTTATCCTTAACCCAATTTTTACTAGTTTAGCCTTCTACTTATCAGTTCTATTCAGTTCACTGATTCAGCCCTCTTAATCTACTTATTTAGCACTATTCTAGGATAATTAGAATTAGCCCTTATTAATTAAGCTAATTCAAGCCTGGTACGTTCTATATTTTCTTAACGTGGTCACTTTATCATTAAATTCCAATTCTAATCTGCAAGTAAAAGTGAATTAGCAAATCACCACGCTTTCTAATTATTCAGTTACATGCTAGAATAAAAATGTAAGGAGGCGTTTGGTTCAATGTTATCTTGATGTTATGTTATATTATCTAGAGAAAACAATTGTTTGGTTTAATGACATTTATAAATAATCTTTCATAAAATTATAGAATTATTGGTTAAAAGATGACATCTAAATATTATGATATTTAGATTGCATGACATAAAATCAAGATAACAATGAACCAAATGCCCTCTTAGTAAAATTCACACAATTGCTTTAATTTAACGAAACAAGTTTATGCCACTATTAAGGGTAAAGAGGTAAAACTTGGATATTACACTTTCATATCTTGGCATTCCTTGTCACTTCTTTTCTTCACCAAACTAGTCATTAAAAGCATATTGTTTTGCTAGGTCGGTTGAATTGGCAGTTGTAAGCTGTGATTTTTCCCTAAGATCCTCCTCACTTTCTTTTAGATTTTGCAGTACATAGTGAGGTTTTTGTGTCTTCTTCCATCTGTCAGCCTCACGAGCAGGCCTCACCTATCCTCATTTTGAAGAGCCATGCCTTGAAAGGGATGGCATCCCTAGCCAATCTCCCCATGAAAGCTTGAAGAGTTGTTAATTTCCAACACCATGCTCCTAAGATGGTCCAGTTAGTTGTTGGGAAGTTCTTTGTGTACAATGTGGTTGTGGGGTCTTTTGTTGTTTTAGACACTTTACAACCTGTCTATCCATTTTAGTTTTATCAAATCTTCATATTTCCTTGATTCGCATTTGCATTTCCACTCCAAATAGTTGGGTCAACTTGCTCTCATTCCATGAGTTCATTGACTATTGATGGGATATCACTGTTTTGTACATTAATGAAAGTGGGCTATTTGCTAAGTGTTGTAGCCTTTGTCCATGGGTCTTGAAGTACTGCGATGGCTTTCTCATTATGCACCTCCCAGATTATGTTGTTGTTAGCTACTTCTCCTCCAATTCATATGATCTTCCTACCCATTTTGATTTGAAAAGTTTGATCTCTTCCTCAATATTTTGCCTTAAAAACTATCCCTCCAAATTCGGACTTCTTCACTCACAAATTTTGCAGTTAGTTTGGCCACAAGAGTTGCTTGCCATGTTTAAGATAATGGATTCCTAGTTCTGTTTTGTTTTTGGGTCGAGAAACACCATCCCATGACAAGAATTGTATTGACCTTGTATTTGCATCTCCATTGGACAAGAAAGTTCTGATTAATTTCTCTTTTTCCTCTATCACATTAGGAGGCACTATTGTATTGGTGAGGGCATGTGCAGACATAGGTGTAAGGACACTATTAATTACAGTGGTTCTCCCTACCAAAGATGTGTTGTTCCCCAAGTATTTATGCTGTATTTGACTATGTTGATAATCAAAGAGTCAGTTTTAACTGGCTTGTTTTTGGTGAGAGCAATGCCTAGGTACTTCCATTAGTTTCCTTTCTGCATGCTGAATCTTCTTCTAATAGGCAGCCTTTCTACTTCTAGATGTTGTGGGACTGAAGATGATTCAAGATATATTTGAATTCACCCTCTAACCTGATATGGCACATTAAGCTTCTAGAGTCTTCTTTAGGCAAGCTACAGTTGTTGGAGTAGCTTCAACACACATCAATAGGTCATCAACAAACATCAGATTGGTGTGAGTTGGCCCTTTGAGTAAAAGTTTGATGCCAACAAATGATTCCCTCTGCTTCTCTATGTGGATCATCAGTGATGGTAGCTTTGAGCTCAAGATTAGCAAATAGGTGGAAAGTGGATGGCCTTGCTTCAATTCCCATTTTGCAATGATCCATCGAGAGTTTCTGCCATTAAATAACACTGTATATCTTAGTCTTTGACGCACATTCTAGTCCATTGCCTCCATCTCTCTGAAGAATCCAAGGTGTTAGCATTTTGTCTAGGAACTTCCAACTTTGTCATACACTTGTTTCATGTATGTTTTTATCATATAGTCGTCAGTTGATTCTGTAGTGTGGAGCCTTTGAATGATTTCTTGGGTTTGTAGGCAATTGTTTGATATCAGTCTTCCTGGGACGAAAGCTCCCTGCTTTAGAGCTATCAATGGTCCAATGTGAGGCTTTAGCCTATTCACCATGGCATGGCAACCACTTTGTAGATTGTGTTGCATAGACTGATGGGCTTGAGTTGTTTAGCTTTCGTTGCATTTGGCGCCTTAGGAATTAGCACAACATTTGCGTCTTTCCGTCTTTGTAGTATTGTTCCCGTTTAAAAAACGTTTTGTGTTGCTGCCAATACATTGTTTTGGACTGTGTTCTTGTACCACTTGAGGAAGTTACCCGTGATTCCATCAGTGCTAGGGTCTTGGTTGTTTGATAATGAGAAGTCAATTACTTGTATCTCTTTGCTGCTAAACGGTTGAGTGATCTACATTGTTGTGTCGGTGGGCAATATGGTTCTCGATTACAAATCAGTAGGTTTGTTATTTATTTCTTTCTCCACTCCCCATTTTCTCTTAAAGAAATCCATCGGTGTATCCATGATGCCTTCATATTGCATTATTCTTGTCCCAGAGGAGTCTAATATGTACCTAGTTGGTTCTTTTTCTCACAGTGACAACTCTTTTTTAAAGAATGTTTAATTCCTATCTCCTTTGGCTAGCCAATGTATTTTTGTTCTCTGCCACCACCAACTTTCTGCTTGGCAAGTGTGGTATTGAATGCAACCATTGTATCTAATAGTTCCTTGTGTTCCTTTTTTATAAGGCCTATGTTTGAAGTTTCCTTCATTTGGAGTGCGTTAATTGTTTGCTCTAGCTTTTTGGTTTTCTCTAATAAGTTCCCCACTTCCTCCTTACTCCATCTTGTGTGCTCGAAGGGTTTTCTATCCTTTTTGGTTCAAAATCATCACCGGGCTCTTCTTGGTTGGGTTCCTCTAGGTGTTAATCACATCATTGTAATCCGCCTCATAGGAAAGCCATACCTCTTCAAATGTTATGTGGCTTGAAGTCATTAGGAGATGGCAATGGTTTGAGGCTATTCTAGTTAGGTGTGTGACAAAGGTACTGAGAAGTTGACATTAAAGCCAAGGAATTTGCAAGAACCTTATTTGATTTCTCCTAAATTCTGGTCTTCCCCTCTTTGTTATTGCACCATGTGAATATTGGGCTTGTGAATCCCAGGTCATGGAGATCTTCATCCCCGAAAATGCTCATCATCCATACTGGACTTGAAAGGTTTCTCCACCTGGTCAACAATTGCATTGAAATAACTAATATGATTGGGTTCTTGTTGTCCAAGAATGGTGACATCACATTCCATGAGTCCGTCCTTTTACAGGCATCAGATGCAGCAGCATAAATCCCTCCAATGAAGATGGTGGCCGAGTTTCTTATGAAACTTCTTAAGTTTCAAAAAACTTGGCTACCATCTGTGTTGTTAATTTCTACTAGTAGTCCTTGCTTATGCTTGAGAAGAATGTTGGTGGAGATTTGCCACTTTCCCAGGATAAAATTATGCCACCTGATTTACTGTCGGAAGGAATTTCTTCAAAATTCCTCATACCCACTAGCCTATCCACCAATCTTCTATTGACCTTATGGGCTCTTGTTTCTAATTAAGAAAATTAAGGTCCCAGAGTGTTCTCTAATAATGCTAGCCAAGTAATTGTGGGAGCTGGTTTCCCAGCACCCCTACAATTTCAGAAAATAATTTTATCTATCAGCTACTAGGGGGGCCTGCTCCTGAGCTGTGGTATTCTGTTTTTCATGATTTCATCCTCTTCTTTTTTTGTGTACAGGCTGTTTGATAGGGTCTTCCTCAGTTGTTGCTCAGGATTGTTTTTTCCCCTACTCTTCGATTTGTTCTTTGCTTTCCTATTCTCATTGATGGGCTTCAGTTCAACTGGATTTAGTTTACTTGTGCTGTTAAAGATTCCCTCAATGGCCTCCCCTTCTTTGCCCTTGTCTGTCTTCTGGGGGTGCCCTGTCACCTGGTATTTGAAGGGAAACCTTGCCTTTAACTTCCATAAAAAAAAACCTTGCCTTTAACTTCTGTTTGGGGGCATACTTTCTTTTTGGAAAGAAGCTGAGTTAAAGTTAATAAGGTTAAGTTTGAAATTTATTGCAAACAACCAGTAAGTTGGTTACAGGTTGTTTTTAGGGATAACCATTGGGCATTGCAAGTTTATACTTGTCTCCATTAATTACAGTGATTCTTTGGCAGTGAGGATTTTGTTAAGATTTTAAATATACCTGGACTTGTTTTCGGTACTCTCAGTTATTCAGCATCTGTTTCTTGTTTGCATGCTCGTAGGAATTCTGTTATTTATAAATGCATCTGTTTTGGTACTCTCAGTTATTCAGCATTGATTGTTTTTTATACCTTCTGTTTCTCAACCTAAGATTGAGGATTTGCTTGACTGTCCAAGAACAGCAATTGTACCACGATGCGGTTTTCTTTGCTATGGTTTCTCTTGCTTGTTCTACCTACCAGTTAGACTCTTAGAGCATACTCTCTGATTGTGAACATCTTTGGACTTTTTGTTTTGTCCTTTCATACTAGCTACCACACCTCAGTACACTCTTAATCACAGAGCATGCATCAATTTTAGAGTTTGTTTGACTTTGATGTTTCTATTTCATTTTCATGGGCTGAGCACGAAAATTGTTTTTCTTGAGACTATGGTCCTTGGTTTTCTGTTTTGAATATGTATTTGATCTCCTTTGGATGGTTGTGTGAAACTGATTCATTAGTATCATGCTTTGCTTTGGAGCATAGTTTCGCATTTATGGGAATTTTTAAATTTCTTTGATGTAAAAAACTTTTTTTTGATTAAATGATCCTGAAATGGCTTTTATGCTTAGAGTTGTCTGCAATCATTTTGGAACCAAGTTCTCATGTTTTGATGTGACTCCTAAATCCCCAACTAGATTGGATTGAGGATTTTTTGTTGTTTATGTGACCCCATTAGCAAGCTTCTGTAATGTTCAGGTCTTTAATGCTGTAGCATTTCCGGTTAATTCTTATAACTTGTTCTGTAACTGAGTTACGTTGTTGGTAATTTTGAGCTTTTCTGTCATATGTGCATAGGTACTGTGAAGAGCGACCTTTACTATTGGGAAATGTTGGGATGGGAGCGAGACTATGTACTTACTATCTAAAACTTGCACCTAATGACCAAACTGCTTCCTCTCTGCGAAATGGCAACAACGTCCTGGGTTCTGTGATCACTGTCGATCCCACTGACAGATCTCCATTTCTTGGGGACATTGGACCTGGTGTCAGCCAATCCAGTTTAGAAACCAACATGTACCGAGCACCTATTTTTCCTCATAAGTTGTCTCCAACAGACTATCTTTTGGTTCGTTCAGCTAAAGGAGCCCTCTCTCTCAGACGCATTGACAAATTATATGTTGTTGGACAACAAGTAAGTTACTACTTTCAGCATTATATTATCCTTTTAACTTATTTTTGTACAAATAAACTATTTTAGTAAGAAATCCGTAATTGATTGCAAGTTGGCTTTTTTGACCTTTAATATTATTTTTTCTATTTCCATGAATCAGAATTCAGCTCATTTTAATTTGTAATTGCAACTGTGTCAATTGACAATGCAAACTAGGAAAATTGCAAACCAAGGATTTAATTTTTGGTTGAATCTGATTGGTTTGACAAACCGACTGTTTCGGAATGGTTTCATCTAAACCTATGAAGCACGGTGTGACGTCCTGGCTACCAATTCTCAGCCTCCCTTTTAAATGTCCGAGTTACTAGTAATTGAGACGTCAAACATACATTTTGATAACATGTAGCATAAAATTAAAATCACTTGCCTCAATTTTTGATAATACTTGCCATATCCTGTGAATCTTTAGTGCAATACCTGCCACCAAAAATAGCAGGAGTCCGTCAATACAGTCTCTATAGGTAAAAACATCCGAATTACAAAATAACAAGAATTTTTAAACTAATAATAGATACCATGAGAAATGATAGAAATAATTATCAGTGAGTCAATGAAATTTTCAATAACTATTTATACATATATAAATACATGACATGCCTTATATTAAAATATCTTTTGTATGCACAATAAAAAAATCATGCCAAAGCAGTATAACATGCGGAATATGAAATCACCAATCATCATGATATTTCCTCATTTCTCTCTGCTTAGTTTTATAATATCATAACACGTTTCTGTATAATGATGTGGAACTATCATTCTCATACCTCTTCAGCTTGAAGCCTGACAGAGGTCCCTACCACTTGTTATCCTAGAAGCCTTACCAGGAGCCGCACCTTGCATCAGTGATTCCTTTTTAGGACATCACTCGGCCAACACTCCCCGTCCTCATCAAAATAACTCATTATGGGCAACTTTTCGACCTCATTGGTTATAGGTATACAAGTTCATTGGTACATCACCTCATAGAATATCAATCCAAATCAATTTTTTACTCAATTAGTAAATCATTTTGTTGGAAATCATCAATTCATATTCCTTTAGCGTTATATATATAAATAAATCAACTTTAATTTCAAGGAAAAAAATTACCTACCATATTTGTCGTTTGACAAAGATTAATTTCCTCCCCTTTTCTTTACACACCCATGCACGACCTTTTCTTTTCTCCTCCTCCTCCTCCTCCTCCTCTTCCTCTCCTTCTGTTTTTCGGGCTCACTGGCAGCCCTGGCGAGCAGAATTGAGGCACGAGAAAGAGAGAGGGGCATGGAAGAGGGAGAGAGAAAACAACAATTTTCTCTTTTTTTTTTTAATAAAAACCGTGGCAGGGAGGGAGAGAGCCTGGGAGGAATAACCAAGGGAGAGAGGTGGTGCAGCTCACTGCTCAAGGTGCTGATCTTATCACATTATGGCAAAATTATATTTTGGTTCCTCAGCTTTCATTCTCTTATAAATAGGTCCAAAATCCTTATATTTATGTCCAAACTTATTTATTCCTGGGTTCAAATTAACATTATTTAAATCCAAGTCAACATTCTTAAATGTCACACACAAATACTTCCAATAAGGTCTCGTGGAGGTGTTAAACATGTTTCGAACATTGACATACTATCGACACTTCTGGACACATATCAGACATGACAATTTTTGTTCAAATTATTTTATATAAAAAATATACTGGATACATTTGGACTTGCGAGAAACACTTCCAGGACACTTTAGAAGAATGTTTTATTAAGTTTCTTCTTTTTTATTGTTACTTATTTTATCAATAATTTATTTTGTATGCTTATTTATTTTCTTTTTTTCGATAATTTATTTGTATACTTAAGCATACATGCTTTTATGCATCACTATGCTTATAAGAATGAAAAATATTTTCTATTCATCTTATTTATTTTTTTATATTAATTTTATTATTAAATTTGTTATTTATATGTATTTTTACCATAAATTCTTCTTTTTATTTTATTGCATAATTTTTGAAATTTATAAATTGACAACTTATCTACAGCTTTATATTTGAATAATGTTAATATTAAAGTTTAAGGCAAAATGATTAGTTTTTTTAAAATGCATTTAATTGTTTGTAACTTGTTAATTGCTTTGATTAAGTTAACAGTTGTCCATCTCAACTCTTTAAACTTGCTTGTCAATCAATCTTTTAATTATTTATGAAATGTATGAAGAAAAATATTGAAAAGAGAGATGAATGTCACATATATTTGATCAATTTTAATGTGTCTTTCATTTTTATTTAAATTTTAATTCATATGTTTGATCAATTTTATAGTTTTTTTTATATTTAAATTTTAATAAATAATAATTATATTTATTTTACATGTCCAATAGGTGTTGTATCCTTTTTTTTAAAAGGTTATCATACTTCCATGTTCATATCGTATTGTGTTTCATATGTCGAATCATGTCCATGTTTCATAGATCTAAACACGATCAGAAAGCCTTTTTTTGGATTTTTGATGAAATCTAGAGTTTTTGGTGATTTTAAGTTTGGATTGGTGAAATATCGTTCAATTACATGAGAAATAGGCCCAGTTTGGGCCAATTGCCTGGTTTGATGCGTAGACAGCTAATTTGAGGAAGATGAACTTAATTTAGAAGTAAACTTATTGTTGTTTAAATTTGGGTCTATTCAAACTAATTGAAAAAATCCAGCCAAGATCTCCAACTTAATAAGCTTGAATAAATAAATACTTTTATACATTTTGTTTGGGGTTTGGTGCTTTATTTTTATTGACATTTGACAGTCATGTTATTATCATAATTATTTTTCTTAATATTAATTTCACTAGATGTATTCTATTATTTTAAAAAATATTTTAAGTGATTCATTTCATTTTTACTAGATATATAATATTGCTCTAATTTGCATCATTTTAATTTTTGAATTCATCTAAGCCTGTCACGAAGATGTCATTTGATTTCTTACACTATCACTTTGATCAGTATTAAATGAGATAATTTTTCATTATTGAGGATTTACATTTAGGTACTTATATGTGATAATTTGCATATGACATTTGATCATAAGCTTGTAAATGGGTTGGATTCGGATTGTATTGGCCTTGATCTAGATCCAGATCCATTTAAATTCGGATCGAATCACACCTCGGATGAAATTAACCTTGATCTGAATCCAACTCGGGTTAAATCTTGGTCGGTTCGATCCTGGGTCGGTACAAATTAGTGTTCTGCACTAATACAAATAGAATTCTATATATACAATATCAATTTATTTCTGATCAAATGATTAATATATAGTTATGAGAGTAATATTATTTTAATGATTGAAAATGTATTCATCTCTTGTCCAAAATATATCTCAACCTTTTGCTTATTGATGAAGGGTGTGACAATTAGCGTCTACTAGGAAAATATTGTGACTTAGCAGGAGTGGAAGGCGTAGTAGTTGCAACAATTTTTTTATTTGGATATAAGAAAAGATAATGAATGGTTTGAATACTATGGAAATATATCATCTCACTTTATTTTAGGGAAAACACTTAAGTACACATAAATGTGAATGAATGTGCGCAAGAACTAAATGACCTTTGGTGACTTGGTATGGTTGGATACAGATGGAACAGATCGAATTTTTTACAGTCCTAGATTATCATATGTGTGAAACTTTCATAATATAACAGAATTTGAATATTTTTGTAAATATCAAAATTTAGGTATTACGTGTCTTTGAATTTAAATTTTGATTTTTGGATGATTAGAATAAATTGAAACACAAGTAAAAACTAATTATCAAAATCAACAAAACATCCAAAATCAACTGGGGCTGGTTTCCAAATATTTGCTCTAAAGTAGTATTTGTAGTTTGGTTTCATTTTCGATTTTAGACCATGCAAGTTTTTTTTTTTAAGTCAGACCATGCAGGTTCTGTTTTGGAAATTGTTTTTTATATATCATTGCTAACTATTAGATTATTAAAATATAAAAAATAAAATGCAGCTGGCACCTCTTGCACTTTCCCTGCTGAGGGTGCCTACCTTCTTTTGGGATTGGTTGGGTTGGTTAGAACCACTTCTGCTAGTCTTGATTTTGCTTTTTGTGGCCATGTCAACTATTTTGATGGTAAGGACTGAATTCGCTGTAATCCTTGTTTTCATGCTATTTTTGGAATGGTTATGGGTGAAGCCTCTCCAAATCTTCTTTTCATCTGGTTCTTATAAACGTGCTTTCAGGCTGATGAGAAGCTTGATATTTGACTCATTTAACTGACTTTTAGTGGGTTGTGTTATAATTCAAAATGCAGATTATGTTGTGCCACTACAGCGAAAAATTAGATAAAATGTTGTGATACTATTTTGATCAATTTTATGTGGAGCAGGAGCCTCATTTGGAAGTACTTTCTCCTGGATCAAAAGGTGTTCAATCCTATTTTCTTAATCGGATGATGGTACATGTGTTCCGAGAGTTTCGTGCAAAGGAAAAACCTGGTATTCTTCCATATGTCAGAGTTGATGAGTTAGCGGCACTTTTTCCTGGCTTAACGGATGCTTTTATGCGCAAGAGACTGAAGCAATGTGCAGATTTGAAGGTTAGTTTAATTTGGAATAATATTGCCTTGGCTCTTAGCTGTTCCATTGCCTACTTTAATGTGTTCACACTCATGACTTGCATTCTTTGAAGTCATAAATTTTATTCATTTGCTTTTCTTGACTCAAAACATTCCAGAAAGGAGCTTGGGTTAAGAGAAATGATTTTCGTATTCCGTCTGAGGAGGAGTTGAGAAGAATGTTAGCACCTGAAAATGTTAGTAATTTCCCTCTTGTTGCTTAAATAGGTGTTGTTCACTGTTTATTTTTCTAGTTTTAGTATTTATGACCAATGATGGATAAAGATGTCAGTAGTTTAGAACATTTTTCTTTTTTACAAATTAGTCTTTTTACAAAATTGATAAGAGGTATTTTAAGGCCAATCCAAATAATTGGTTAAATTGTTGATAATGATGTTGATGGAATATTAGCATGATCATACTTTTGAAATCAGCATGCTAAATTTATTGTTCATTTGTCAGTCAAGTTGTCTGTTATTGGGTTCCTACTTTTTATGATTTAATGAGGAGTTTTTAATTTTATTTTCTTAGAACTATTTGGGTACTTGATTAAACGTGTTACCAGGTTTGTAGGCCTACTTTTTCACCTTTGATTGTATTTTCTTTGTAGAAACAGATTGTGTATTATTTGAGATTTATATTGGTAGCATAGTTTTTTTCCTTTCCCAGATGGTTTTATTCTTGATGATATCTGTCCTTTTCCTACTATTTTACTTCGTGTGTTCCTACTTCTTTCTGCCTGATCCTTTCACCGAATTTGTGATTGCTATTGCATCCTATTAGGATTCTGCTGGGATGTTTTCTTTTCCTTTTTCTTTGATTTCCATTTTCTCATAGTTTATTTGATTTTCGTTTCATCATTATCTTTCTTTGCATCATAACTTTAAAATCAACATATTTCTATAATTCCACCCTATAAATATAAATTGAGCTGTATTTGAGTTGAAATCTATTAGAATAAAGAGGTCTCCTATAAGTAGTAAGAGAACCCGAGACAGTGCTCTCAGGAAATAAGAAAATACAGTCTAAAATGCATAAGATATATATCAATTTGATGTAATGCTTTGCGTAAGTCTACTAAACTCTGAAGTGCCTGAAGAATCAGTGAAGTATCTGCTTGTTGACTTTTAATAGAGATGCATGAAACAGTAATCTTCTTGGATGGACACGCATTTCTAATTAAATGGTAATCAACTTCAATGCATTTGATTCATAAAGAATCAGTGATGATACATGCTAGTTGATTTTTAGAAAGAGATGCATAAAAGAGTGATATTCTTGGATAGACCTGCACCTCTGATTAAATGGCAATTAACATCACTGTCTTTGATACATTCATGGAAGTTGGGTTAGCGCAATGTGGATAGCTGCTTGTTTACACCAATGCATAACTATAGATTATGTGGTAAGCAAGTTAAACTTCAAGTCCAGTTTTAACCCACATATTTACAAGCTTTTATCATATATCTATGTTCATGGTCAACATCAGGCTTTTGTCTTGACAAAAGTTTTGGTCAAATGTTCCTTGTGTTTGACTCTAAGTGTTACTTGTTTTGGTGGAGAAGATGAAAGTAGTGGAAGGAGAAAACATATGGA
>KZ451980.1:6061105-6091943 GCA_002786265.1 Apostasia shenzhenica
ACTTTAATGTGTTCACACTCATGACTTGCATTCTTTGAAGTCATAAATTTTATTCATTTGCTTTTCTTGACTCAAAACATTCCAGAAAGGAGCTTGGGTTAAGAGAAATGATTTTCGTATTCCGTCTGAGGAGGAGTTGAGAAGAATGTTAGCACCTGAAAATGTTAGTAATTTCCCTCTTGTTGCTTAAATAGGTGTTGTTCACTGTTTATTTTTCTAGTTTTAGTATTTATGACCAATGATGGATAAAGATGTCAGTAGTTTAGAACATTTTTCTTTTTTACAAATTAGTCTTTTTACAAAATTGATAAGAGGTATTTTAAGGCCAATCCAAATAATTGGTTAAATTGTTGATAATGATGTTGATGGAATATTAGCATGATCATACTTTTGAAATCAGCATGCTAAATTTATTGTTCATTTGTCAGTCAAGTTGTCTGTTATTGGGTTCCTACTTTTTATGATTTAATGAGGAGTTTTTAATTTTATTTTCTTAGAACTATTTGGGTACTTGATTAAACGTGTTACCAGGTTTGTAGGCCTACTTTTTCACCTTTGATTGTATTTTCTTTGTAGAAACAGATTGTGTATTATTTGAGATTTATATTGGTAGCATAGTTTTTTTCCTTTCCCAGATGGTTTTATTCTTGATGATATCTGTCCTTTTCCTACTATTTTACTTCGTGTGTTCCTACTTCTTTCTGCCTGATCCTTTCACCGAATTTGTGATTGCTATTGCATCCTATTAGGATTCTGCTGGGATGTTTTCTTTTCCTTTTTCTTTGATTTCCATTTTCTCATAGTTTATTTGATTTTCGTTTCATCATTATCTTTCTTTGCATCATAACTTTAAAATCAACATATTTCTATAATTCCACCCTATAAATATAAATTGAGCTGTATTTGAGTTGAAATCTATTAGAATAAAGAGGTCTCCTATAAGTAGTAAGAGAACCCGAGACAGTGCTCTCAGGAAATAAGAAAATACAGTCTAAAATGCATAAGATATATATCAATTTGATGTAATGCTTTGCGTAAGTCTACTAAACTCTGAAGTGCCTGAAGAATCAGTGAAGTATCTGCTTGTTGACTTTTAATAGAGATGCATGAAACAGTAATCTTCTTGGATGGACACGCATTTCTAATTAAATGGTAATCAACTTCAATGCATTTGATTCATAAAGAATCAGTGATGATACATGCTAGTTGATTTTTAGAAAGAGATGCATAAAAGAGTGATATTCTTGGATAGACCTGCACCTCTGATTAAATGGCAATTAACATCACTGTCTTTGATACATTCATGGAAGTTGGGTTAGCGCAATGTGGATAGCTGCTTGTTTACACCAATGCATAACTATAGATTATGTGGTAAGCAAGTTAAACTTCAAGTCCAGTTTTAACCCACATATTTACAAGCTTTTATCATATATCTATGTTCATGGTCAACATCAGGCTTTTGTCTTGACAAAAGTTTTGGTCAAATGTTCCTTGTGTTTGACTCTAAGTGTTACTTGTTTTGGTGGAGAAGATGAAAGTAGTGGAAGGAGAAAACATATGGAAAGAGTTTCCCCTAATCCTGGTTCTTAACTTTTTTGTTTTACAAACCAACTCTTCCCTATTTATCAGAAGCAGAAGAATAGAATGGGGCAGCTTGGCGATACAGAAATCTTCTAGTGTAACACATGCTTGCCACACTGTTGTCAGATCTAATTAGCTGGAGCCCAAGATTTGTATGGGACCAAGTCTTTTTATTCTATGAGATACGAGGTCTTAGTGTTAGGGCTTTGATGTGAGAATTTGTAAACTCAAAGAAGACTGATTTTTTATTGTGTTATTCAAGAAAAAAGCTATTAATGGCCTCTTCAATAGAATAAAAAAATTTAGAAAAAGGAAATGTTAGCAATAAAGAAGCTAATATCTATGCACAACTATGTTTTTTTATTTCCTATGATTCAAAGGTTGACCAAGCTATATTAAAATTAATGGGAAATAAGACAACTATGAATCCATTAAATCTTGATAAGGAATCTTTGATTTTACCCTAGATTTGGCAATAATAGGGATGTCAATTTAGACCCTATCTATGGAGCTCCATCCTCACCCGTTTCGATTGGGGTTAGTTTATTTAAGGAAAAAAAGAAAAGAAAACACTATGAGTCAAAATTTCTCTGATAATAAGTTATCAACACTATTGTGTCTTGAGTACGAGTTTTATATAACCCGCCTTGACCTACCTCGATTAACTTCAGTATAAAAATAAAATTTATTCCTCTATTTGGTGCCTTCATAATTTTGAGCATTTTAGTCCATTTTGAGTCATCCTTCCCTTATCGCCTCGCTCCGCTCTGTACTTCCTACTTGACTCCTTGACCAGGGAAAATGGGGTTGAGGTGGATGGAATTTCGCAGGTCAGGGATGAGGGAAGTAGTTCCTATTTCGGGCAGTTGATGGCAGGGCAGACACAAGTGGAGATATCTGAGATCCGCGGTGGGTGCATTTTAGGCTAATTCGCCCCTGCCCCATTGCCATCCCTAGATAATATTGATAGTTGTATCATTTTGATTTTTGAAACTCTTTAAAGCTGTTTTGAGCATATCTTCCATGGCTTGCTTGCTTGTTAGCTTGTCAAATTGCTTTCTAGCATTGCCCTTATAAGCACATCAACAATTTGATCGCTTATTGGGTTTTAGGGTATCCAATCAGCTGGTTGTTAATCTTTTCATTGATAAATTTTTTGATAAAGTGCTTATCAAATTGGGTTGTTGAGCATTGGAGATGGTAGTTTTGTTGTCTCTGGATGCTTTTGTGGAGTTAGGTACTCTCAATTTTTCCAACAACCTCATGAGCCATTCGGATATGTTGTATTTTGTTCAAAAATTATTTTGAGTAGAGATGTTCATTCAAAAAAGTATCTTCCGCTTTCTTTTTCTCCCCCTGAACATAGTTTTGACAAATGAAACATTTTCGACGAAGTTTACATCCATGCTAATATGCTTTTTGTGTTTTTTAGATGTTAGCATTTGTGTCCTTTTTAATTGAAAATAAATACATTCTGTTGTTGTACGATCTAGTGTAGATCAGAATTTATAAGATATGTGTACTTTCACAAATTTAGGAGATATGTGTACATGAAACGTGCATCCAAATACCTTTAATAGGAGGCCTGCTTGTATTCATGTGTTGGAGATAGTTATTTTAGACATTCCAAAAGTGCCAAAAATGAAGTGTTTTGGGTTGTTTTTGTGGAGAAGATGGACATAGTTGAAGGAGAGAACAAATGGATAAGAGTTTTCCAGATGCAACTCTCCTCCCTTTTTATAAGATGAGGAAGAATAAAAAGGTGACCAGCTAGTTTGCTATGTAGCCAATTTCATTTCCCACTACATTTATTTCTCATGTATTTCCCACTTTATGCCCATGCCGTTATCTGCAAGGAACTTTAAATATAGAGCATACTTGTCGCACGTTTGTCTACTCCAATTGGCAAAAGCCCAGTGGTTATCTGGAACACTATGGCCTTTTTATATTTGGGTCCTTGTATTACCTCAGATTTATGGTCATGGTGTCGGAATTTTGAGGCTGTAATTTGTAAACGGGGAGAAGACTGATTTTTTGTAGTCTTTTTGTTCAAAGAAAAGTACATGCTAGTGATTTCTTAAGAAAAGTACATACTAGCCATTAACGTGGCTATGTTGTATTATTGCTAAAAGGCCAGAAATGCAAAGGTGCATAGAAAATCAGTGCTCACTCTGAAGGTCGTTGCAGCAAATGTGATGATCGTAGTATACAACAATTGACCCAAAACAAGAACCCATTGAATCCCATTGGCCTCGCTAGGGCATACTATCAGAATTGAAGAAATGTGAGTTCTTCCTGTTCTCGACTTTGTAAAGATGAATGAGATGGCTTAGTTTGTGACAATGGCATAACAATGGTTGATTACCTTATTTGAGATTACTCACCTGTAGTTTTGGAAAGAGGTGGTTAAAACTAGTTCAAACATTTAGTTCTTAGCTGAAGAAACGGTAGCATATGAAGGAATGAAAGCTGCTGCAAAAAGGGCAATAGAGTTTCGAGGTGTATGGCTAGGAGGTGACTCCTTGGTGATGCTAAAGATGGTGGAATAAGGTCTCAATTGTGAGCTAAGCTAGGGCAACTGGAGAAGGATATCGTAATTGGAAGTTATCATCAAACTTTCTTTTTGATTTAGTTCTTGTAAATTCTTATACATACCAAGATTTGCTAACAATGCTACTTCATTAATACTTGTAAATTCTCACACATTCCAAGAGTTGCTAACAATGCTATTAATGATATAGTGCACATAACTACACTATGAGATTTTGTTTGGTCGTCCTCTTCCAAAAGATTTTTGTGGCCTCCTTGCGATGGTCTGGATGTATATTTTATATTTTTGATAATTGATATGTTAAAGACCTAAGACACACTTAAAAAAAAGAAAACAATAACTATAAAATGGAAATGATAGAAATAGGAAAGCTAATGACTCGCACAACTATGCATATTTTGTTTCCTATAATACAGAGGTTGGCCAAGCTATATCAAAATTAAAGGCAAATAAGGCCGTTATGAATCTGACAAATGTTGTCACAGAACCTTCTTGATTTTTTGCAAGGTTTGGTAATATTTACTATTATATATTCTTGGTTTTTGGCATTCCCCGTAAAGTATATCTTCAGTGGACAGCTAGCTTATTATCTTGTCATTGCTTTCTATGCATCGTCTTTATATGCACATTCAATTATTTGATCGCTACTTGGGATGTAGGGTGTACAAACCAGCTTGTTGTTCATCTTTTCTTTGATGAAGTGTTTATCAACTTCAGTGTGTTTTGTTCTGTTGTGAAGAATTCAGTATTGAGCAATTGAGATGGCAACTTTATTGTGAGGGTGGAGTTAGATGCTTCAAACGAATCTTTAAATAACCTTGTGAAGATTTTTCACTCATTTTTCCAAGTTAAAGTGTTGACTTCTAAGGGTCCCCAAGCGTTGTCATGGATCAAGTAATCAAGTAAAATAGTTTTCAAGGACAGTATCGTTTTTCAATGACTTTTAGACAAATAGCAACTTCCACATTCAAATGTTGAAATATCAATGTTTTTAAATAATCTTGGAAACAATTGTAAGATTTATAGAACTAGGATATCCTAATCTATGATGCCAATGCATAATTTGGTTATTTAGAGATAGAACTAGCATTTCTCAAGCCTTGAGCCGTTTTGCTACTGGAGATTGCCGTCAAAGTACTAGAGACTCTTATCATCCAAGCACTGTTATTCCTCCTCTTCTAGCTTTGGTTCTGGTATTCACAGTGAGATTTTGTAAATAACAACTCAACATTTAGTATTTTTGGATAGCTGTTCATAGTTAAAAGATTACAGGCAAGTTTAGGTATGTGGAGAACAGATTTAACCCGAATGCTTTCTGAGATTTTAAGTCTTTTCTACTAATTTGTGAGAAGCTTCTGTTAACAATTCTTACTGTTGCATTTTGGAAACACAGAATAAATATCAAATAAATTTGAAGAACTAGTTATATATGATAGGATGCACTATGATCCAAATGGTTGAATTTGCAATACAATTTAGAGCAAAGGAGTCTGCTACTTTTTTTGGGCAATTGATGGCTTGGCAAACTAGGAATGTTACTAGATGAGGAATTGGATCTCAACAGTTTCAGAACATTGATTCATCTGCTTCTTAGGAAATGGACTGGCCTTGGTTTCATTACCAGTAAGATATGTTCGACCAAATTTCTTATTGTTCCTATTTTTGCAGTTTTCTTATTTTTCGTGAATGTAATCAAGCTTCCTTTGTATGTTGGGGATTCTGTAGTGGTCACTGGCTTGCTTTACTAACATTAGCATCAATCACAATCATTTTTGAAGTCTCAGTCTGCCCATTCCTAGCCTTGTTTTTGCGCTTGACATTCCTGCAGCTCTTTTCCCCCCAAACAACAATTACAACCACTAAGACTTTATTCATTAGGTGGGTCAGTTATATGAATTCACTATTTCCATTGCACTCTATCAATTAACAAATTCTTATTTAACTCTAAGTGTGTGAGATCATTTCTTATAATTTCTTCCTAAATCTTTTTTGGTCCTCTTCCTCGTTTTACATGGGCTAAGTCCAATAACCAAAATTTTTTTTATTGGAGTTTCAATCGGTCTATAATTTATATGTTCAAACTATTTAAGTCGATTTTCTTTAGGTTTATCCTTAATTGATGCTATTCTAACTCTCTTTCGAATATATTCATTTCTTATTTTACCCCTTTGTGTATATTCATTCATTCACATTAGTTTCTTAATTTCTATAATACTTATTTTATTTGTATTTTTTTTGTACGTTAGTATTCAATATCATATATTATCACTGGTCTTAACACTATTTTATAATATTTATTTTTAAGTTTGAATAAAATTTTTCTTTGACGCAATGCGTCAGATGCATTTCTCCACGTTATTTGTCAATCTTGGATTCTGCTAATAACATCATTATCATTTTTATCGTTATATTTTATGATTAATCAAAAGTATTTAAAGCGCTCACTTTTCTTAATAGTTTGATTACCAATTATCATTTCACCACTGTCAGTGTTATTTTCTTGATTAGATGTGCACTTCATTTATTCAATTTTTAATCTACTAAGATAAAATCTTAAAACTCTAAAGTGTTCTTTCATAACTCGAGTTTCGCCTTAGTCTCATCTCTAGTCTTATCAACAATGAGAATATTATCTGCCAAAAAGATACACTAAAGCATCTTATCTTAAAATAACTAATACAAAGAGATATATATTTAACTATAATAGAAAATTGGTTAGTTAAATTTTTTTATATCCAAGTAGAAGTAACAACTTATTTATATAAATCTTTAATAACTTGAATATAAGTAGTAGAAATCTTTCTTTTTAAACTCTTCAAGACTTAAAAAGAAAAACTCTTCAAAGTGTTTTCGTTAAGATTTTATCATAAGTTTTTTCTAAATTAATAAAATTATTTGTATAACTTTCTTTTACTTCTTAAACTTTTCTATTAAATCTCTCAACAAATAAATTGCTCCTATAGTAGATCTACTTAGCATACATTCAAACTAATTTTATGTACCCTAATATCACAAGTTATCTGTGACGTCCCAGTTGTTAATACTTGACCTCTCTTTTTACAACTCTAGGCCGAGCTACTAGCAACCAAGACGTTGGACTTACAATTTTTACAACATGCAACATGTCATTTAAACATCCATCCATTTGTCGCAACTTTTGATATCTCACACCATGTCTCGTGATCCTTCTAGTGCAATAGCTGCCACCAAAAATAACAGAAGTTTGTTAGTACAAACTCTGCAGGTAAAATAATATCTCAACAATAACAATATAACATGAATATTCAAAACATGTACAAATACTATGAGAAATGATGTAAATAACATCATGAAATACTCAATAACTATTCACATAAACATATTTACATAACATGCTTCATATTAAAAGCATCATCGCAAATTCTCTTCTCCCAGAATTCACTTAATTTCATAATATCATAACATTATTCTGTTTAGTGATGTGGATCTATTATTTCTATACCCCTTCACCTAGAAGCCTGACGAAAGTTCCTTCAATTTGTTATCCTAAAAGCCTTGACATGAGCCACACTTTGTATCGAATACTCCATTTTAGTTGGAGCCGTATCTTATATTAGTGATCCACTTTAGGACGTCACTCGGCGTACACTCCTCGCCCTCATCGGAATAACACATATATAGAAAACTTTCCGCCCTCGTCAATTCTTGGTATAAAAAAATTCATTAGTACCACATCACCTTGCAGATTATTAAATTCATCTCATTTCTATGTTCAGTTAATAGAATAATTGATTTAACACTACAAATCCATATTCTCGTAACATTAAATTATATTCACAACATAATAATAAATAAACATCAATTTTAGGGTAAGGGATTGTTTACCGATTTACCGTTTCAACAAAGCTTGGAAACCCTATTTTATTTCTCCTTTTCTTCTTCTTCTTCTTCTTCTTAGATGTTACATTGTCTTTGCTCGATTACTCTCTCTCAAAGTTTTAAAATATGACTTATTAATTTAATTTCTTTATTGTTGATTATACATTATATTTATTCTTATAAATAGGTATCAATGCACTCTTTTTTTATTTATTTGACATCTTGTTACTTTTTAAAATCATATTAAACGATCTGGTGAGTAAAAAAACTCTTTTATTTTTCATACATTTTTAATTTATTATTAGGAATTTAGTCCTTATGAAGCACGAACACGTCACGGCGCAATACAATGATACGATGATTTTTCAAACATAGGACACGGTATGACACGTCAAATGTAATAATAATAAAATTAATAATTCATATTTAAAAAAATAAAATATAGAATAAACTTAAATTTTTAAGTATAAATAATTTATGTGTAGCATAGAAGTCATATAGGATCAAGATGGGAACTTGAGAAGAGATGTCGATATTGAAGAAAGTTGGGATGTGGATTTAGGGCTCACTTTGCAAAGTAAGAAAATAAGAGAAAATATAATTTTTACTTTCCTGGACAACTACGATGAGAGTGACAATAAGAGGAAGTAAATGCTCTAGACATTGAAAATGAGAGGACAAGTGAAGCTAGAATTTTAAATTTTTTGTGATTGGTTCATTTTCGTGAAGCTCGAGAGTAAAAAAGGAGGAAGAAATTTGTTCTAGCTTCGCTAGCTTAGAATTTTTATTTATATTAGGTAAAATTTTAATAATAATAATAGATAGAATTTTAGTTTTATTAAATAAAATTTAAACAATAGTAGAAAATTTTAAATATTAATAAAAAAATAATGAGGTAGATGCGTCCATAGGTTTTACTCTCATGTTTAATATTACTAAAAAATCTAATATTAATAAAAAAATTTAACATTAATATTAAATGTATTTAATTATATCTCATATATCGCAGAAGTATCATGTGTCTCAGAAGTGTCCTATAAGTGTCTCAGAAGTGTTAGACATCTCAAAAATATTTTGAAAGTGTCTCAAAAGTATCCTGAAGTGTCGTCATGTGTACAAGAAGTGTTTTTTAATTTTTTAATATTATTTTATTGGGACACGCCACGTAACATATCTGGATAACAGAATTACTTAAAACCTAGTTTAGTAGGGATTAGACTATAACTCTCATAATCAGAATATATTCATAGTATTCTACTTCCAAGACCTAGTAGGGTAAGTAGCTCGACGATGCTAAACTCACAACTGAAAATAAATGGATTGAAGGAAGTCACACATTGCTTTTTTTTTTTTTGAAATAACCTTGATGATTTTTAGAAACATTAAAATTTAGGTGATAAGAAGGCTTTAAACATTTTATTTTGGTTGCGAAAACAGCATAAGAGGATGCCTACCATTTGGCTTATTTGATAGTGCTAGTCTTATTTGGAGGAGACAAGTCAAATAGGCTAGTTCTTTATGAGAACCCATTGAGAAGCCGAACACGCTCAATAAGAGGAGATAATTGAATCACCAAGTTTGATGCTGGTATCAATGGTGGAAGAGGTTTTCAATTTAAAGATGGAAGTTGAATTAGAAATAACTAACATCAAAAGAGGAATGTAATTATGATCACAAAAGCTGTCTCGAACCATGGGGCTTCTTGCCTCACATTGGGCTTTAGAAAACCCAATAGCAGTGAACAGTGTTTTTAGCTCTCTACACGCTATTGGGTGCTTGGGAGGGGGAGGGGGGTGGGGGTGTTGCTTGCTTGGGGTGCTAGTTGATAGTGCATGCTTGTGGAGGAGGGGGCAAGGTGCAGATGAAGATTTCAATTCATGTGCAGTTCCAAGTGACCTCTTCTTTTGTTGTTGCTTCAAACATTGGGAACCCTCGTTGTTATTGTCTTTGTTGGGCTTGTCTTTGTTGGGCTTCTCATTCTGATGCAAGACATGGTAGACGATTCACGTTGATTGTGTGGAGGAAAGCAATTTAGTGAATAGCAGTAAAAGTAGGGGTTGGGTGGTATGGTAGTGGATAGAGGAAGGGTTTCCTACTTTGATGCCATTGTAATAATTTCTAATGTAATTCACATAGATGTAAATGTTTGTATAGGTTGAGGATTATGTGTGAAGTTTATGTATGCAATGATGAATTTTTATTATGACATAATATTGATAATGCGACCTTATATGTTTTTCCTCTTGTAGGCTTGCTCATATGAGAGCATGCAAGCAGGCCTTTACCGCCTCAAACGTTTGGGAATAAGCAGGCTCACTCATCCTGTTGGACTATCTTCTGCAATGAACCAACTTCCTGATGAAGCTATAACACTAGCTGCTGCATCTCATATTGAGAGGGAATTGCTGATAACTTCATGGAATCTTACTAGCAATTTTGTTTCTTGTACCAGTCAGGTATGGTATTTCTTGGTTTTGTAGCTTAAGAAAAATGCTTTTAAATTATGTTCTTATATTTTTATAATTATCTCGATCAGCATGCTACTATTCTACATTATCTGCAGCTTTATTTTTATAACTTCATATTTCCAGCAGCTTTATTTTTATAATTATCTCTGATCAGCTTTATTATCTCGATCAGTATGTCTTAGTGGAACATGGAAACTCCACAAAAATTAGTTGCAAGAGTTTTTGTTATTTGGGTGTGAGATGTTTGCCATTGATAACTTCAATTGCTACATAATAGAACTCAATAAATTACTGGCCTTAAAGTAGTGTCAAGTTTCTTTCTTGCTTCATTAGGAGCGATGTATCAAAAACCATAGGAGAAAAGTTCAAACTAAAGTAAAGGAAGGACATTTCTGTCATAGTGAAATTCAGGTTACGAATTTAAAATTTTCTAGTTTAAGGCATCCGTAAATTGTGTTGCATGATAGTGTTCTACCTGAAGTGAATTCATTAAAATACTCCCTTTTAAGATAGAGTAAGTGAATTGTTGATTTATTGATCTTGAAAAAAGAAGTAATGTTGTGAGATTTGGTGGTATGGTAGTTCTATCATGTGAGAACTTCAAGTAGCTTGGATCTATTAACCAAAGTAATAGGAATATAAAGGAGGATGTTAAATCATAGAATTAAGGGATGATTATTGAAATGGAAGAGTGAGATGAGTCTTTACAATATGAAGATGTCTACGTAGCTGTGGGGAAAATTTTGCATAATTGCTGTTATTTTTGCTGAAAATAAACCTTGTAAATGCATATTTTTAGCCATATACGAGGGGTTTTTGCTGAAAGAAAATCTCTTTTAGAATTCAGCCTTTTTTTATATCAGATCACATCATTTGCTTCCTTGGTTCTTTTTTCGAGAAAGCTAGATCTAAGTCTCCCGTGTTCTTACACATCATTCTATATTGGCCATGTATTATGTTTTTCATATCCATTGTTGTAATGCTTCTTAGGTCTCACAAAACTCTTAGGTCGTGACTTCCTAGCTGTGAGTTTGCAATGACACACCCTTAGGATGCTTTACCATGGTAAGTGTGACACATGTTTCGTTGGTTGATTCAAAAGACACTAAGCCTCTTGTTGCTCGTGATATCATTAGGTACAAGTTTTAGCCAAGATCATCTGTCAAACGCACTCATTGCTTAAATTGTCTTTCAAGCTAATCCCAAAGAGTCCATCCTGATCAGCTGTTACTTTTTTACTTTTTTTTGCTGTGCAAGATTTAAAGATTACACATGACGCTGAATTCCACTTTGTGGATGGTGTCATCATCCTTGCCAATATTACAATCTGCAGGGTGCTATGTTGGAGTTGCCTTTCTTGAATCAAAGTTGGATCTTAACCATTTGCTTACTTGTTGGCATCTAGAAATATTTTTCTCGATTACCATGCATATGGTTGATATTGTGTAAGGTTCGCAAGCAGGACGCTGGCTATTCTCATTGATACTTTTTATTGTTATCCTTGTAACATGTTTTGAGAATGACGAGCTGAAGGCCATTTTGATTAAAATGTCCCTTCCCCTGCCCTGCAGGTCAGTCTACTGGATGATTCTGTAAATAGGAGGCTGTTATTTGTGATAGTGACAATTATATTACTGCTTTTATGAGCTTATGAGTTGACTTGGCCAAGTATATCAAAATATATCTTTTTCCATTTTGGATGTGCCCTGGATGTGATGGATGTTGTCTCATCCTATGCATATTTTAGGGAAAATTTATTCTCTTTAGAGTTTGAACCTGAGGGCTTGGTTGTTCAGGAGATTTTTGCAAACTGGGGGGGCTACTCTCTTTGTTACAGGCTTGTCTATCTAGCATGTGGAGTGGAGCTTAATCTGCTGTATAGGCTAGAAACGATGTGAAGATAATGTTGTAGCGTTTCCTTCGTACTTAAGTTAGGATATGAAGATAGGGCCATACTTTACCTAGAAACTAATTTTGGATTGTGTGAGTGGAATCTTGTGTAAGAAAGGTAATTAGTTGTTTTAGGGGCCATTTGGTTCAATGTTATTTTTATATTATGTCATGTTACTTAAATGTCTTGGCATTTAAATATTATTTTTTGTGACAATTTTATAATATTTTACAAGATTATCTACACATGTCATTAAACCAAACATTCACTTTCTCTAGATGACATCACATAATATCAAGATAATATTGAATCAAATGCCCACTTGTGAGATGCAAAATGATGCCTACCTAATGCATTATTGATGATTGTGTTTTGTATCACACTTATGTTGCCATGACATTAGCGCCATCATAGATTAGCCCAAGTGTTTTCCAATATCAATCTCACTAGGTTTTGTCATTTCTCAATTTTTGAAATATTCTTGGCCACCATGTGCTAAGTGGGTGGCAAGTTTGCAAGACTGCATGTTAGAGTGAACCTGCAAATGAACATTCAAATCTCCATAATTCCATTGACTATGCAATGTATTACAATTTGATTCTAGAAGTCGTTGGTCCACTTGTACACCCAAGAGGGAGGTGAATTAAGTGTAATTAAAATTTAAATTTTAATTAATATTAATTAAAATTTTTAAGTACTTTTAAAGCTATGTACTATTGTGAGCCTTTTATTATTTTTGAGCAAAAGCAAATGAGCAATTTTAAAGTAACACTTGCAAAAGAATAAACAAGAATAATATATATACTTATACTTAATATAAATATAAAAATATATGTAAATTTAATTTACTAATATATAAGATGTGAAGTGTGTGAATACAAGTGTTTTTTTTAATTAATAATAATAATAGTATATTAAATGTGTATATATATATATTTATATATAAATAGTAGTATACATATATATAAGGTATATATATGTGTACAAAAATGTTAAGAAAACGTTAGTATTAATAAAACTTTTGTGGAAAAGTAAAAGCTAGTGTGCAGAATTAAATGTTAGATGTATAATACATAAATGTTAGTAAAGAAAGAAAAAGAGAATATACAGATTATAAATATTAGTATTGTAATAAGTAATGTTAATGGTACGGAAAGTAAATATTAAGTAAAATTGTAAAATGTAAATTTACTGATTAACTAATTTAATTATGTTTGAATGGACAAATCAATAAATTTCTGATTGCCAGACTTCCTTTGTCGGATGAACTTAATTCATCCGATGTACTAACCTACTCCGCTCTATTGATATAGTTAAGTTAAAAATAAATTTTATGTTATATATACAACTTAATTATAGTGGGATAGATAAATTAAAGTATCTCTAATCGTCGAACATTTTCTGTTGGTAAATCAAATTTACCTAATGTACTAACTTGATTTTTTTCTACTGCTATAATTAAGTTATGTTGGATCGTTGGTTAAGTTAATTAGATTTCGGAGGTGAGTATACCCAAATTTTAATTAACCAACTTACCAAGTTTATTTATCTCACAGAGTTTAGAGAATTTAAATTATTAAATATTTTAATTAGTGCAATTTATTATGTCCAAAATTTGATTATTGACATTTTACTTTGAGGCTTTGAAAATCGTTTTAAAATCAGAATAGCTATTAAGTGCACTAGCTTCCTTCTAGATTCCACTATTTCAAGCTTGTTATGGCCAAGCTCAAGCTATAGTATGAGGAAACCTATTTCTTTTCGATCCAAAAGTACAAATTAATTTCTCGATACTTTTCACTAGGGAGAAGGAACAACCTCGTCTCTCCTTTTACTTAAGGATAAGTAAGAAAAATCTCTCTCCGCGCAGGGAGACTCAAAACCAAAACAGGAATAAGAAACTGCATGACCCTTATGGGTCGCATAAAAAATAAATTAACTCGATTTAACATTTTAGAAGGGCTCTATGTGCAAGGAAACCAACTCAACTTTCTGGACAAACAATTAATATTATCTTTCTCATTATTTTATGAAATGTAAGGAGCAAAGGAAGAGAAAGAGAGATAAAACTCGGTGAAATATTTTAATACGAGATAAAATCGGGTAAATAGAAACTTCAAAAAATTATGTCCAAAATACTACAAAATAAAATCACTTGAAAATTGTTTCTGTAGTTGTAGTTTTATCTAGATAATTTACAATAAAAATTTTATTTTTTTTTTGAATTTTGCACGATTTATAAAAATTAAAAAATAAAGAAATAAATATAAAATTATAGTGAAAAATTCATTCACCAAAAAAGTTTAAGAAGATTTCAGCGAAAATAAGACTCCTAAAAAGGTGTAGTAAAAATTTAATACTATTTGGAGCTCAAATGACTAGTATAAAAATTTGTGAATCTTTAAGAAAATTTGATTTAGAAAGAAAAAAGAAAATTCCGAATAAAAATACCTTTGAGTATCCAAGAATTCTCTAGAATCACTTCCCATCGTTGTGTACAAAACCTTTGAGTTTGGGCATAGAATTTTTCAATTAAAGAATGAGAAAGGTTAGAATTTGGGTTGGTCAAAGAGAAATATTAACCCAAAATCTCTCTTATTTATAGATCAAGTGAAGGGTAAATTGGTAATTTGGGTATTACAATTTTTTATAAATTAATTGGAGACAAAATCAACCACTTAACATATTTTGTAGCTGATTTTAAGGAGTAAAATAAGAAAGTAAAAATTAAATATGGTTAGTAGAATTCAAAATATAGTTGAAAGCATCCGAAATCGATTAGAAATAAATTTCATAAAATTCAATTAATTTATTTTCATAAATAATTACTTAGTTTTATTTATTTATTTTTCTTTTGTTATTATTAGTCTACATATAAAATTTGAAATTAAATTTTATCGTTTAAAGTTGAAGCGACACGTTAAAAGTAAAATTATTAATCAAATTAAATTCAATCAAAAATTTCAAATCTTTGAATAATCAAAGAAAATTCGTCATCGGAAAACTTACTCACATTTAAAATTTTTTGAAAGTCTCTATTTGTTATTTAAACTTAGATAAGAATTTGATAACTAATAGAGCGCAATGGAAACAAAGGATTCATGTAGCCGACCCCACCTAGTGGGATTAAGGCTTGGTTGTTGTTGTTATTTGTTGAAAGTTTCTATTTATTCGAAAGATAAATAAAAAATAAAAATTATCTAAAAATCAGGAAATCACAATATAGATTTAATTATGTTTATTTTAGTTTTCTCTAGATAAATGAGTTATGAGTTCCTTGTACTTTCATGTTAGTCTAAAATTTTTGAGCAATTGAGTATTTGATGTTGATTTTTCGACTTAATGCTTCTTTTCTTAGCGATCTTTATCAACTTGATGTCTCTTTATTTCTGGCTTGATTTTGTCAATCTTAAGTCAAGATCACATCAACAATCAACCTTTTTTGAACCTGAAAAGCTTAATAAATCAAAAAATTAATCGAGTATATTATTATTAACGTGTTTGTTATGATCAAAATCGACAAGGGTTCAAGATAGGTTTGTATAGGAGTATTCTATTTGTGGAAAGTTTCAAGAAGATTATTTATTTTATCTCATTTATTATTCATGATAGCTTTCTATCCATTTAGGATATACATCCATTTAGAAGGACATAACTATGCATATGTTCTCCATTTATAATGTGTTTCTTGTTCTAGAGCTTCATGAAAGGATCTTTTTTGGGTGGATTCAGATCGTCATTGGTTGAGGATAGGGGAATGCCAAATTTGCTGGCCAAGGGGGGTAAGCATAGTCATCATCATCGTCAGTGCCACTTAAGTATCCTTCTTCACCATTATGTCATTTATTATCTTGTCACTACCATCACCACCAAAATATCATCAGCCTTCACTATATGCATCATGGTGCGCTTCGTCTTCATTGGTGAAGCAACAGTTGCTTTCACTCATTCTCACAACCTACATAGCTAAAGCCAGAAGCGATTATTGATGAACTTATTATGCATATTGTTTTTTATAAAGTTTATTATGTATGTTGTTGATGGGTAGGTTCGAGCTACTTTGTCAAATGGAAGAATCATTTGGTCTCAATTATTTTTTTTGTTTGGGAGGAGATGTGATGGAGATCTGGCTGTCGATTCACATAAGTTCAAATTCTAATACTCCAGATGCAAGAATAGCTGAAAATAAATATTGATAGAGAGAATTATTTAGTTTCCTTTAAACCATTTGGTTATTTTGGCAAGATGTTATTTGGTTTCATTTATTTTATTTTTACTATTATGATGTATTTTCTTTATTATACAGGCTAAGAACTCTATAAATAAGCCTGATGGTTTTGTATTTGGTAGCTTTGATGAATGAATAAAATTTTTCTCTCCAAATCTTCTCTATCTCTTCTCCCTCTTCTCCCTTGCCCCTTTTCCCTATCTAGTTCTATATCAAGATGCAGCTCCTTCCTTGAAATTATATGTTATGTCGGTTAATTTTCATTTTTGGGGTGTATTTAATAAAACATAAAAAAGTTGGTTTGGAAAAATCTTCACTTTTTTTAAATTGGGTATAAGGAATAAGTTATGTTTAAAATTGTGTTAGATGTAAAATAAAGTTGATTAATATATAGAGAATTGTGTAGAATATGAAATAAAGTGATTGCATAAGGCTTAAGTCTGCATCTAAGAAGCACGAACACTTCTAAGAAGTAGCCGTGGTGGTGTCGGACACGTGTCGGACACGGCGGGACACGTGTCCAATTTTTTTAATTTAAAAAAAAAATTAGGACACGGCTGGACACTTCTAGGACACTTCTGGACACTTTTAGGACACTTGCAAGACACTTGGACACGGTTCAATTATTAATTAATTAAATTTTAATAAAAAATAAAATTAATTTTAAAAAAAAACCGGTTCAAATGTGTTGCCCTAGGTTTTCCTCCCTCTATCTGTTGCGGTCATCTCACAATCTGGTCGCAGCGCCAGTTCTCGCTGGCAGTCGCCGTCGCCATCGCTATTGTCGTCGCCGTCGCCGTCGCCGTCGCCTCTCCCGTCGCGGTCTGCATTTCCTTTTTCTTCTTTGGTTTTCTTCTTCTCCTTGTTCTTCTCTAGTTTTCTTCTTCTGCCTCTTCTTCTTCCTTCGTCTTCTTCTTCCGTCTTCGTCTTCTTACGTCTTCTTCTTCTGCCTCTTCTTCTTTCGTCTGCCGTCTTCTTCTTCTTCTTCCGTCTTCTTCTTCTGCCTCTTCTTCTTCCGTCTGCCTCTTCCTCTTCCGTCTTCTTCTTCTCTGGTTTTCTTCTTCTGCCTCTTCTTCTTCTTCTTCCGTCTTCTTCTTCCGTCTTCTTCTTCCGTCTTCTTCTTCTCCTCTTCTTTTTTGTTTTTTTTTTTTTATTCTTGTTCTCAGTTTTTTTGTTTTACACTTTGATGCTAATTGCTAGGTCTTTCATATTATTTGGTGACGCTGCGTAAATATCTAATTATATAGCTACATTTTGGCATAGGTATGTCGAAACTCTTCTGAATGAATATTATAGTTTCTATATTTGATTAGTCCTGTTAAATGCATTTAACTTTTTTATATTTTTGCTGTCACATATTTGATCAACTTATAGTTTTTTTTTTATTAAAAATCTAGAAAATAAATAATTTTATTTATTTTATGTGTCCTAGAAGTGTCGTGTCTTATTTTTTTTAAAATTGACGTATCCCCGTGTCCGTGTCGTGTCCCGTGTCCGTGTCGTGTCCGTGCTTCTTAGGTCTGCATAGTATGAAATATAAAATATGTTTAGCCTCTAAAATTCTACAACGGGTGAAATTCCTAGAACCTTTGGGCCCAGTTTTGGGAGCTTCATATCATTTTCCATTTTAAATTGTTTTTTAAATACGATAATTTTATGCCATAGCCTTGTTAGCTATTTACCAAACTAGGCTTTATAGTTGTCCATTTCTGTTGGTGGTGACCTAATTGGTTGGTAGAAAATTTTACATTTTAATTTGTAAGGTTAAGAATTTTGGATATTTTAGGTTCATCAACTTGCTAGATTGATCTTTGATAGTATTGTTATTTTTTTATGTAGCTTGGTCGTGTAATGAACTCTTTATTGTTGGTTTTCTTATTACATTAAACAGATCTTTACTTGAGAATGTGTTGCTATGGATTTACAAGTTCATAAACATGATTGTCTTTTTGCTGCATAGTTTTGTATTCCCTTGTTTCTGTTTAATTTTGTACATTTAGATAGATGATGGTCGAGCAATTGTACAATGAAAATATATGGCATCTCTCATCGAAGTGATTAGGTCATGCTGGAAGAAGGTTAAAATCTGTTGATCTACTAGGATGCTTCAACTGTATAATGCATGCATGATTGCACATCCATTTGAGATCTGTAGTAATATTTATTTTGGTTTGTATCTGCACAAATCCATCTTTTCTGATATCTGTCACTGGAATTTTTATGTTATTGTTTTAGAATTTTAAACTAGTTGTGGTTCCATGGGTAGTATGAATGATGCAACCCTAGTGTTTGTATTAAATAATATCATACCAGATCATTTGCATCCCAGATTATTGTCATTTCCAAAAGTGGATCTGCGGGTATCCTACACATTTGCTACATTTGCTACTTATATTTCTTACACTATATAGATTTGGCTTTGTTATTTTCTTTTAGCTTCAATTTCCATCATGTCTAAGTTACTTTTTTCGGGATATATACTGCTCCTTAATACAGAAATATGGTAGATCTACTAAATAAGAAAGAATGCTTACTGTAATAGACACGTTTTATTCCTTCTTAACTGCTAAAATATTTCCATTATGAATCAGTCACAATCTGTAATTTGGTATCAACCTTCCATTTTTCACACATTTTCTTGCCAAGTGATTTAGAACTCTTATGAGAAGAGATGGAAAACTTGTATAACATGAATACATAGATGATGAACAATGGAACTTTTTTTAAACAAGATGAATGAGGAAACTTAATATTGAAACAAACAAGCTATAGTGACAGTAACATGGAAAATTGGAAAAACTGAACATTTTAAAGATGATTTCACTATCAGTAAAATACAGCATAACACTTGCCTACTAAATGTTGGTATAGTTCAAATCCAGTTAATTAGTTGAACGATTCTTTTTTCTCTCATCATGAAATTTTTTTTGTAACGTGCTCACGCTATATTATTCATACTATTCTATCAAAAAAAAAAAAACAAATTTTTCAAACTATGACCAGTAGCCTCTTGTAAAATCCTACATGAGTAAAAGATGGTTGAGCTGAGAGCTGATAGGAAATTTTCCTCAACAGATGAAGCTAATATTTTCTTTGTTCTTGTATTAAGGACCGTGAAAATATCGAGCGATTGGAAATTACTGGTGTTGGAGATCCATCTGGTCGTGGATTGGGATTTAGCTATGTAAGAGTTACTGCTAAAGCTCCTATTGCAAGTGCAGTGGTGAAAAAAAAATCAGCTGTTGCTAAAGGTGGTTCCACTGTCACTGGAACTGATGCAGACCTCCGTAGATTGAGTATGGATGCTGCACGTGAGGTAGATCTAAATATATATTTACCTGCTCTCCTTTTTCCGTAACTATTTCACTGTTAAAGATTTTTTCAAAAATACTTTTGTGAGGTCTTCTCATGTAAGGAAGCTTTAATTGCATTGGTTTCATAGAAGGTAGGATGGGTTCCTTTTTTTTTAGGAAATGCTTCTTTATGGCCTTCCTATAACCTTAACTTTCATGTATGTTTTTGATGATCCGTATTTATCAATGTATAGCCACTATCTAGATTATATAATCAGTTAATTATTGAAGACATGAGGCAGATTATCTTAATTTTTTTTTTGAAAAGTAATATGAGGCAGGTTTACGGATATAAAATATTTCCAATAATCTTTCAAAGAAAGGCTAAGTAATGTAAACTGTCTGACGAACACAAACTTTGATCCTTCAAGTCAAGGGGAATATAGTCAGTTCTAGTTTTTATTCCCTGCTTATTTCATATTTGCACGTATCCTTGCGGGCTTTATTGTGCAGCTCATAAGGTGTGAAGATGCAAATATTTCTGTTTCGCATTGTATGTTCTATATTTCACAGCAGTCTTCTCTGACTTGCAAACCATCAGGTTTGACACACTCAAATAAATTAAAGAAATAAATTTCTGAAATTTGCAATGTGAGCAATTTAATGAGGCTCACATTTCTACTTATGTGTCACTTAATCAAATATCTGTTTTACCTAAGCAGTATTAGTTCGAAATGAACTTTCTATTTAACTGCGCTAGGTTTTATTTCTTCAAGGAAATAGATTTTAAGCCTTGATACTGTATCTTGCTATCATTTCAGGTACTTTTGAAGTTTAAAGTTCCTGAAGAGCAAATAGATAAATTAACCAGGTGGCATCGAATAGCATTGGTGCGAAAGCTGTCAAGCGAACAAGCAGCCTCAGGAGTTAAAGTCGAAGCAATGACCCTAAGCAAGTTTGCACGTGGACAGAGGATGTCATTTCTGCAACTTCAGCAGCAAACAAGAGAAAAATGTCAGGAAATATGGGACCGGCAAGTTCAAAGTCTCTCTGCTGCTAACGATGTTGAAAATGATAGCGATTCTGAAGCAAATAGTGACTTGGATTCCTTTGCTGGGGACCTGGAAAATTTGCTAGATGCTGAAGAATGTGAAGATATTGGAGATGGTGAAGGAAAGGTTGATAAAGCTGATGTTGCCAAAGGACTCAAAATGAGAAGGTGTCATCCAATAACTCGAACAGAAGAGGAAATTGAAGACGACGAAGCAGAAGCTGCCGTTATGCTTAGATTACTTGACGGTAAGGTATTATATCCTGCTAAATCAAAGAATTTTTGTACATTTGGATGTTATTTGTCATACCTATATTGGAGTGCAGTTTAAAAATGTAGACATTTTCATACATTTGATAATGTTGTCATTTTGCTAGCAGTAGTTAGGAATCTTCATGAAAAATTGGGCTGCAAGCATGCTTCAATGTTTTATGTTATTTATCTAACACATCGTGTTAACTTCATTTTTAATAATTTAATTCAGCTTGCTTGTGCCAGTTGTGTCTACGCTAGAACAGAACATCCATGGGCATATAAGATGCATTCTTGTAATTTTTATGTAGCATTTTAGCATCCCAGTTGTTTTCATGTGTTTGGTTCATGTTATTGTCCACACGGATCAAAAGTTAAATCAATAATGTTAGTCTTGTTGCACTAGCTCAATTCTGACTATTTGTCCTTGTTTGCTCGAGAAAAGCTGAGGGCTTTTCTAGTTTGGGGAGATTGAAGATATGCCATAGTTATACAGAGCAAATATCTTCTGAGGTAGATAACTGGATGACATATGCTATAGTTGATGGAATTGGAAGGTATAAAAGTAGGTTTTATGTAGTCTTTCATAGTTTGGAAATAGTTGAATATTGTTGCTGCAATTATGGATGTAGTTTTAGAACTTTTTTTTTTCGTTTTTTTATTTGAATGGATTGAAATAAAGATTAGCTCTAGAAATTACGTAGGCTTTCTCAAAAAAGTGATTGTGCAAAAATTTTGGTTCAAAGGTATGATGGTTGCAGTTTCCAGTCTCAAAACACTTCTATTAATTTATTTTGTCCTCTTCTCGATGAAGCGAGACAGACACAAACATTTGGTTTCTTTAGTGGTACCATTATTAATGCTAATGGCCCTTTAGGCTGGTCTTCAAGTAAAATAAGTTGAGACTGCTTATGAAATAGAACATGTTTCACAACCTAATTAGCTAATTTTAGGTTTTACAAGACATGGTATATGACTTGTGCTCTTTGGGTATTCTATGAAGTTTAATATGAATGGATTCGTTGGACAAGCAGGATGAACGCATTAGTGGTATGTTCTGCATTAATCATGTCCGAGTCTTTTATCTAAATAATGATGAGAAAATTGCTTTCTTTACTTGTTTGCCAGTGGGGAGTCTGACCGTGAAGGATGGGAATATTTTGAAGCAGGCATGACGTGAACAAAACTCCAGTTCTTATTTTTATATATCTAGATCAGGAACATGTCGTATAGATAGATTTACATTTTGTATTATTTCTTATATTTGTCATGTCAGATTCTTGTCTATGCTTGAATGTTTTTCTATGATCATGTCAAATTGTTGCCATTTCATGTTTTGCCATAAAAAGCACGTTTCTGACATTACAGAAGGTAGTTTCATTTTTTACTTGGTAAAGATAGGATTGGTTTCTTTTTTACTTTGTGCTTCTTCTTTACATTTGGAGGCATGTTATTGAATGCTTACTGTTGACAGTATTATCGTTGAACCACCAATCTGCTATATTCTATAATAACAAGCATTATTTTACCTGCATGCTATGTTGTCATATTTGCAGCTGTTTTATAAATTCTCTTTTCCCTTGATGCATTATATTGGAAGTCTTTTTACTATCAGAATTACCTATTCTGTAAATCAATTAGCAGATGATGAATCTGAAATTGATAAAAAGAAAAAACCATCTGGATATGAAGTATTCCGTTCTCAACAAGATCTGGAAAATGCTGGTTCTGGGAAGAAATTAGGTACTGTTAGGCAGATGAGCAGTTCACATCCTGACGGTTCATATACCTCAAAGGAGGTCATGCAGGAACTTAAAGACGTAATTTTTCATTTTCTTCCTCCTTTGTCATGTGTCTCTTGTAATAATATGTTGATAGCTCACATAAGAGTTTTTCTTTTTTTGTTTCTGCAGGTTGAGGAATCTCCTGCTGAAATTACGGGGAAATCAAAATTTAAAAAGGGTAACAGAAAGAATGAGGAAACTGGATTGTTCAAAAAAAGTTACAAACCAGCAAATGGTGGAACTAAGGTTGAAAAACTTGTACATTTCTTTGTCCTTTGTCATCTTGTTTTGATATTAGTGTACTAATTAATCAAGTGCAAAACCAAATTTTCTGACTAATTTGAATGTATATGGCGAGTTCACAATCTTGTTAATGCTTGGGCACCTCCTATGGCTTCTGATTCAGAACAAATCTACTCGTATGTTTTCTTATATTGAAGCCTTGTGCTTCACTTCGAAACATTTTTTTTTCATGTATATGCAGATAAAAGGCTTTATTTAGGTCAAAAATTCCCCAAACCTGGAAGATTTTCAATAGGCGCATAAGATTTTTTTTTGTTCACTTCATTTATCAAAGACAGGCTCATTCAAAGAACATTGTGTGGAATGAGTGAACTGTGTTCCAGTACACATACCTTGTTGAATTCAAGGCGTTTAGTATCTACTACTGGTCTCATTTGACCTTCAAATTAGCTACACTAAGATTGTAATCAGTTGTGATTGCTTAGCATGCTGCTATGATAGTTCTTACTGATTATTATTGTTTGAATTCATACTTGCTAATGGACTTCGAAAATATATATTTGTATATTTTTTAAAATATGTATTTATATAGTTATATTTTGTTTTATCATCGATTATGCACAAATTTTTATCTGGATGTCTTCATTATTCTTTGAACCAGGTTCTCAAGGAAAAGAAATATGTAGATAGAAGAGAGAATTTTGTGTGTGGGGCTTGTGGGCAGGTGTGGACTGTACTATTTCTGTATGATTCTTAAAATGGAATGCGCTGTTCAGATTAACTGAATGCATTTTTGAACCAGGTTGGGCACATGCGAACCAACAAAAATTGCCCAAAATATGGAGAGGATACAGAGCAGTCTGATATGGACAATGTGGCTGGCAAATCTCACTTACCTGACACTACAAATAGACCACATCTTAAAGTTGTAAATAAGAAGTTGATTACCACATTGTCAAAAAGGCCGGTCGGTGAGGAAGCCATGGAACATTCAGAAAAACAAGGAACTGAATTACAAGTCAAGGTTCCCCCGCTCAAGTTTAAATATATTTCTGCTGAAAAGCCATTAGAAAAAGGCTTTCCTGTTTCTCAGACATTTCAGAACCAAGGTATTGGCAGCTCGAATCTGGAGGCTAAGCTGACTCCTAAGAGTTTAATAATTCCTACGAAGATGAAGCCTGAGAATGTACTGCCAGATACACCAAAGCCTACTGTAAGAATACTACCCCCGCAGGGCATGGATAGAGAACCTCCAAAGAAGATTGTTATCAAGCAACCAAAGTATAGTACTAACACGCCAGGCAAAGAGGCTGTTGATGTTGCGAGAGATCATGAATCCAGGAAGATAAAGAAAATTGCTGACATATCTTATAGTATTGAAAAGCAGAGAAGCCTTGAGAGCTCATACTTGGTCGATGAGGATATTATGAGAAATCGTGTTGTTGAAAGGAGATTATGGGAGGAGGAGAAAAAGAGAAGCATGCTTAGAATTGAAGAAGATAAGGCGAAAAGGATGGTTGAAGAGCAGAGAGTACTTGAGATGAGAATGTATGAAGAAGCAAGGAGGGGGGGACTGCAACGTTTTAACAAAAAGAAAGTGAAGAAGAATAAAAAAAAGAAACCTGATTTCAGAGATGACTATTTGATGGATCATAGGCACTACAGAACTGATCGTAGGTTCTCTGAATGGGAACGTACTGCAAAGAAACGACATATGACTGACGCAGGTCTTCCTGAGTATACGCCAACCAAACGGCGCCGAGGAGGGGAGGTATGTGTCTGACTATCTTAGTCACATTATTGTTCGCTTGAACATTGACCATGAGACAAGCTTGAATACGTGATTCATTTCCCTATCTTTAGTAGGATAATATTCAATCATGATAAATCATAGCCTTAGGCAACTAATTGAGTTTACTTCACGAATCTTTTTTTATAATGCATTACTATTGAATGCAATTTATTGTGCCAATTCTATGAAAGATTCAAATATGTATCTACAATCTCTATCAAAGTACTTGTACACTTTAATTTCCTTTTTCTTGAAAAAATGTTATGGAATAACCAAATAGAACAAGTTCTACTTTCATTTATATATACTCGTATCACCTAAGTTTACTTTTTGTATCTTATCTGCATTAAATTTAACTCTTACACTTGTTTTAATATAAATGAAGTTCTATTTTATGTGATCTTATCACGCATACAACTTAACATGCTTCTTGTTATAACAAGCATAATATGTGAAGTGAATAACTGAACTTCTGTGGGTTAAAATATGATGTATACTTAATTTTTTTAATTACTTGCTAGGAAGCATGGAGACACTATATTGAGGTACGGAAATACATGACATGACACGCCGATACAATAACATCCCAGATTACAAGTCTTGAACACCGGCAAATGCCAAATATTATAACAGATTTTGATGTGATTATGTAATTTTATTATAGTTTTTGCTCAATATTATAGAAGTACCCTTGGAAGCACGAAGGCAGCACAAGGACAATAGGACACGACACGACGTGTTGGGATGTACAATAGTGTTCATGCTTTTTTAATTTCTTGTCTTTTAAAACTGCTACTCTGGATATTTTTTTAGAACCAAATACTATTACTCTGTCGATGAGGATTGCTATGTTCATATCTTTTTCCACTCTCTAGTTACAACATGTCAGGCTTTCTGTAGTCGTACTAGCATTTTACTCATTTTACTTTATTGCTGCCTGCAGGTCATATTGTCCAACATACTGGAAACCATAGTTGACCAGCTGAGAGATAATTCCGAGACTTCTTACCTTTTCCTCAAACCAGTGACAAAGAAAGAGGCTCCAGATTACCTTGACATCATCAAACGCCCCATGGATCTCTCTACTATCAGGGACAAGGTTAGGAACATGGAATACAAGAGTAGGGAGGACTTCAGACATGACGTGTGGCAGATAGCATACAATGCACACGAGTATAACGATGGTCGAAACCCCGGCATTCCCCCTCTGGCGGACCAGCTGTTGGAGATATGCGACCACCATCTCGATCAGAAAGACGACATTCTGACCGAAGCTGAAGCCGGGATCGAATTCACAGATGTCTAAGATACTGCAGTGCTGTATATTCATGTAACAACTTTGTAAGCACATGTCATAGGATGTATATTCACTGTATGCATGTTTTTCTAGTGCTGCATTATGTTATTCTGCAAGCATTATGTTGATATTATGCTGTTGCAGCAGAGAGCATTGTAGTTACTTGTACATATGGCAGTAGTTTATATGTGAGGTCAATTTTGGTTATTGAGTTAGCTTAAAATGGATTTAGCCTGGTCTGGTTCAATCTATTTAGATAATAATGCATCAATTTTGTGTAAATATTTATATTATTTTTAAACTATCTTTGCTATTATATTAAAATATAAAATAAAAAAGCAATACCACATCACCTTGCTCTATTTTGTGGCATCTTCTTTTATTAAAGATTGATAGTTTTGTGAGATGTTAAGCTTTGAATGGTATCTAAATATTACTTTAGAGTTTTAATTTTTTCATAATATTTTTTAATTAAATAATATGATATCACAATAACTGCTTAACAGAGGATAGAGTTCTTGTTCTTCACTTCAAAAATGAAATTATTTTTTGGTTCATTGTACTAAAAAAAAAAATTTTGGATTCATTGACATTACTTCTGGCCAATGAATTACTTAAGGATAATGCATTGATTCATATTTTGTTTGTGCTTTAAAACTCAGAAAGTTCTTTGAAAAACTCTTTTGTTAATATTTTTTTTCATTTATATGTAAATTTAAAAATTAAAAATTAATTTTATTTTATATTTTACACAAATTTTAATTTTATGTCATATTATATATATATATATATATTTTTAATAAAATAAATTTTTTTATTTTATATCATAATATTAAAAAAAAATTACCTTAAAAAAATTAAAATATTTTAAAAATATATTCTATTTTTTCATTTTCAAAGCACTCTTTTTATTTGACTCTATATAAGCTTATATAAAAATAGTTAAAAGTATATACATAATGAGGTGGGGTAGGTATGGTTGATTCATACCCGTACTCATCCCATTTTATAACGGGATGGGGCGGGCGCAAGGTCACGGATAAAATTTTAGTACCCATACCCGTCCCATTAGGGGCAGGTCAGGGCGGTTTAATCTGGTACGGGTACAAATTGTCACCCCTATGCTTGAGACTAAAACTGTTTTTATGAAAAGTACAGCAAAAACACAAGATATATAAGAGATCAAGGGTGTAATGGAAGGACCCATAATAAATACTATGAGTTTATTTTCTTTCTAATTGATTTGAGATTGAACATTAAATATGGTAATAGAAGTAAACATAATAGTTATGCTTAGTGATAGCTAATACTATATTTTATTTGCTTTTTTGATTGTTGTTGGTTGTTTAATTATAAATTTCCTTCATGTAGAATGATTTTCTTTTTATCACACCATTGCCTCCCTCTTCAATTGGATCAGAGTGTGCGATAATCACCGATAACTGTGGCAATTGGGCCTGTAACATTTAATATTTGAGTTAGAAGAGTGAGAGTTTAAAAAGAACAAGTTATCATTGTAGCTGATGTCCTCAAGGTATTGCGGAGAAGAGATTTACACGATATGCATTACCTTTTTGTAAATATTTTAAATTTTTTTGAAAGCCATGGCATAAGATGTAATAGTTTTTTTTATTTTAATACAAAATAGTTTAAAAAGTTGAATTTTAGGAAAAAAATATGTTAAATGATTTTATCACAATGAAAAGTGAGAAATGAAAGTGTGTGCATTATAATTACTGCATACATCCTCACAACATTGGTGTTCCTACATGACAAATTCTTTTAGTATGAGTATTCTGCACTCCTACCTATCTATATCTACATGTTAATGCTGCGGGAACCCCTCCCCTCCTCCTCCTCCTCCTCCTTCCGATCGCCAAAACGATCGCCTTCCTCCAAACTCAAGCGGGAGCGAACCCAATCTTATCCTCGCTCTTCCAGACGGAGCAGCCGCCGGAGACCTCGGGTAGCCGAATCGTCCACGACGGCCGGCGGCGGGGCGTAAGCCCTCGCCCGCGAAAATCTCGGCAGCGGGAGCGCGCTAGGTTCCGGCGCCGACAGTCCGAAGGCTGCTCCGGCGTAAAACTCCCTCCTCGGCGACATCGCTGTCGCCGGCTTCCCCTGCGAGGAGTGGCGGCTCCGGGGTCTCCTCCTCGGCGGAGCTCGGTGGGAGAGATCACCGTGGTCCCTGCGAGAAACTCCTGCGCTGGCGTTTGAGAGCGGCAGGAGGAGGATCTCGTTTCCCATGGAAGCCGATCTACTGATTCTCGATCTCGGTAAGAGGATTTTAAAGAGGTGGGAAATGGGGACATCGCTGGACGCGGATTTTTTAGGGTTTTAATTCCATCATTATCTTCCTCCTCCTCTCTCTCTCTCTCTCTCAGGCCATTTTCAAGTAAAATAATAATGTAGGGTAGTGGCCGGGCCGCCATGGTGGACTGGATGCCGCGTGGAGAGACGGCGATGTAGAATCGGTCTTAGCCGGCGGTTTGACGGTCCGCGCCTGTCGTTATCTAACGGCGACGGTGCCGCGTGGTCTCCGTTTCGTCGGCTGTTGCCGTGAAAAGGACGATAGTAGGAAGTAGAGCTGGCATGTGAGTTGGAGCTAGAACTTCATTATTATCTTTGATATTATGTCATATTTTTTTTAAAAAATAATTATTTAATTTAATTATATATATTAATAATTTTATTAAATATTATAAAATTATCATTCAAATAATAACATCTAAATAACATAATATAACATGACAACTTTTAGTTAAATTATTTGATCATTTTTGGCATTTTGTATTCTTATACAATCTGATTCTAGACTTTCTAGTTTGATCAGTGTTTAGGTTTTAATTAGTTTCTATGAAAATTGTAAGTTATAAAACTTTTTTTATCAATATATCCTCGAATCTCACTACTACTGTTTGAAGAAATATGACTTCTATTCCATTTGTGTTCAATTGAAGTGTTTTTGCTATTTTTCATACATAGAAAAATGAGCTATTAATAATACTTTAGGCAAATATAGTGAAACTTATTTTCTCGAGCCCTTGATTTTTCTCCTTATATTTGAGTCTCGAAAAAGTTTTTTTGGGTGAAATGCAAATTGCACCATAAAAAAGGGGGCTTTTCTCAAGTTGCACCTTAAAATATAAAACTTATATTTTATTTTATCAATTTGCACTCAAAAGACATTGCAAAGTGCATATTTAAAATATAGTTTAAATTTGTTGGGTGCAAAGTGTTGAGAGTCTTGATTTCTAGGTACCAAAAGGAAAAAAAAATTGTAACTCTTTTATTATTTTTTTGTTATTTTTTCTCAACAAAATATCATTACCCCTTTGAGATAGTCTCTTAGTTATATGATGGAAGCCTTCTATTTGTTTGTGTTTTGAAAGGTGAGCCCTTTATTAGTTGTTGATAAAATTTAGCATTAAAATTTAGAAAAATTAAATGCATGGCATTAAAATCTAATTATTTTACATATTTAATACCAAATTTTTAATATTATATAATGACCATAAAAATTAAATAAAAATTATAAGTTATGCATAATTCATGCCATGATTGCATGTATATAACAAAAATTATAATTTTCACATATTTTTTGTGACTAATATATAATATTAAAAAGGGCAATTACACTCAGGTCCTTGAGTTTAAGGGTTATTATCACACAGGTTCACGTTTTTAAAATTATAACATCAGAGTCCCTAGGTTTTAAAAAAATATCATCTAGGTCCTTTTTTATTTTTTTATTATTAAAAAATATTAAAATTACCATTATACTCTTACCCTCCCTCTCTCCACTCGATCCTGCAGCCGGGCGGTCGCGCGCAGTCGCTGCACTACCCCGCGAGGCCGCGGGCGGCTTCGCGCGGCAGCAAGACCCCGCCGGCGTCCGCGCCGTGTTGGCGGCCAGCGGGGTCATGCGGTCGCGCGAGGCCACCGGCGGCCGCGCGGGGTGGTGCTGCGACTGCGCAGCTGCCGGATCGGGTGGAGAGAGGGAGGGTAAGGGTATAATGGTAATTTTAATATTTTTTAATAATAAAAAAAGTACATAGATGATAATTTTTTAAAACCTAGGGACCCCGATGTTATAATTTTAAAAACGTGGACTTATGTGATAATAACCCTTAAACTCAGGGACCTGAGTGTAATTTGCCTTATTAAAAATTTGAGTATTAAATATATAAAATTATTAGATTTTAGGTTTAGTTTGATTCAATATGTTTTTTTAGCTCAATACAAATTTTAACTATAAAAATTAATTTTATTTTACATTTAACACATACGATATTAGAATTAATTTTATTTGAATAAATTTTTTTTTATTAAATTTAAAAAATAAAATATTTTTTTTTCTCTAGAATAAAGTCCTATGTATGTATTTGTCCCCAAGAATTAAATGTGTACTCCCATTATAATTTACATTTTGTTTCCTGAGATTAGTTGGACATTTCATATCTATCTAAAACTAGCCTTCCTTTGTCTCTCTAATTGTCCTTTTACTTTTCTAAGATTTATCCAGATTACCTAGCTCGTCTCTTTCTCT